>JAUCMU010000024.1:8670307-8688481 GCA_032275025.1 Enteromius treurensis
TCTGGTTAAATTCCCCTCATTCTAATGTACACGGGTCCCTTTTCTTCCGTATGCGACACTGAGAAGGTTTGAAACAGCAGAGTGTTTTAAAAAGACAAGAATCATATAATTAGTAAACATTATTGTATTAGCCAAATGCAACATTCGTAGATTTCAATAATAGAATCGGAAAAGAGTACAATTAAAACATATCTAAAGTGTATATCTAAAGCCGTTATCAAACAACTACAATATTATCGAACATCATCAGAAATGCAATGTCAGAAATGTAATTCAGCATCCCATCAGTGTAAGCACGGAATGGACGTTTGTCATTAGGTAATCTAATTTGACATCTCCTGTGGGAAAAGGCAGTATGTTTGTATTTACTTTATAATCTCTTTTGGGATTGGATGGGACATTAGAGCTCATAAATGAGGGACCTTTGAACAACATGTTCTCTTGGATGGTATCATTACGATAAGCAATTACCAACATTATTCACTTAATGTTATAATATAAGCCTGGGACAGAGACGAAACAACAATCAAGATTAGACTAAACAACGAAACAGAACCTGGAGGCCTTTTTTTCTCTTCCACTTTTGGACAATATTTTGAAATAACCTGCAGTTTGATTCATTACACAGCATGTTCCTAAGCGTTCCCCTCCATTGCTTCAGACACATACTCACAATTTTTATGACTTTTACCTGCTGAGTCTTAAAATTCACAGTGCATGGTTGAAATGGGCCAGTGGGTGAATTTACATGGACTAGTGAGTTTGAGCTGTTAGGTCATCAAGAGCTGGCATTTCCTAAATGCTAAGTCTAGCATTTTTAAAGTGCAATGTAAAACCAACCATGTATGTACTGAAAAAAGTAACCTAAAAACTAACCAGATTATAAATGATCTGGTATATTAGACCAGGTATGAACAAGAAAATGACCGGTGTTTCAGTAAAAGCGATTCCAATGCCAAGGATGTATCTGAATTTTTTTTAAGTCTCAGTTTAGCTGAGTCTCCACTGACTCATTTCCAGGTAATGAAAGAATCGCAAGATGACAGCTATTCACAAGTCAGCACCCTCCCCCCTCCAAACACACCACCGAAGACCAAACGAGGACAGTTAAGCCCTAACTAAGTAGTTGTGTTGGTTGCTCATTGTTGTAAATGATCAGTCAAACACACCATGCATCGATGACCACTAGAAAATAACATGTAAAGACCCATGTAGAAATCGAGAGCCCCAAACGCCCTAGGGACACAATTTCAATCAATGTCTTCTTGTCCTTCCACCAAAGCAAATTAGATTCCACTGATGCACTGGGTGGAAATGTGACCCATAACTAACTGAGGGATCTGGGCTACGACTCCAATAGGTACAAAAGCTGGTGCAATTTGTCCAAATGTGGTTTCTAGTAGATTCATTAACGTCCATGTACAATGGATTACCATGAGGACATCAGCCATTATTATGACACAGAATCAAGAAACCACACTTATTTCTACCTCCTTTAATCCTTCAGTTTATTTTTGATGGTGCATTCTAATGCATTTTAGAATGATTCAGTGATGATTGTAAAAAAAAAACCTGTTTAGATAAATATTTTTGACTTTACCAGTATAATTGAATGTGTGCATACAGTAAAAAATGTGAATATACAGTCTAATATTGAGCTAAAAGTTTTACAATAGAAGGTCATTGGCCTTCATTAAATTTTTTTTTTTAAATTAAGATTTAGCCCATATTTTATCCTTTTCTCTAGGGTATCTAAAGACAAAATGAGAAATGTAAGTACCAACATCAAATCTGTTTTCCCAATCATGCTAAAAGTAGAGATGACGAAGGGGAAATTGGCAGGATTTATATACACTGCTCAAGACACAAACTAAACTAAATCATTTAATGCAATAAAGTCCAAAATAAAACATTGTAATGTATCAAATGAGATTTATCGGTCCGCAATGACAGTTGATGAAAATGATTGTGCTGATGCAGGAAAGATTGTGAGGTGGTCTGAACTTGATTCCCTAATGTTACTTCCCATCGGATGGCCAATCTCCTGTGGCCTGATCATGAGCAAATACCTCTTGGGTGAGGGTTTTAGAGGTCAGAAGCCATTGCACTCCAACAGATAAAGTAACAGGGTCAAAGCTGTGTATCCACAAATCAATGCCTCACACACAATACATGACATGAGGTCTGGACTTATTTTATGCAAACAACTAGTGTGATGGAAAGGTATGGACAGCTACGTGACTTTAGAGGTCAAATGATATATTTGATTATCAATCGCACATACTCTCCTTCATTAAAGAAGCTCATCACCTTATTAGTCATTCGTTAATTTAAACATTGTATTTACAAATTGGAACATTCACGTCGGAAAATAAACAGTGTGCATGTACAGATGATACTGACAAAAAATGATTCACTGATTCTTTTTCTACCATGTTTTTGATGACTGGCGGAGGTCCTGTTTTTCCAAAAAGATTCTTTATTCAAATACATAGTTCCATTAAGAACCTTAAGCATCTATGGAACCTTTTCATTGTGAGGGAGTCTCTATATTAAAAAACGGTCACTTACTTGGGAAACCAAAAATCGTTCTTCTGATGGCTTAAACCAGTTCTTTGTTGGCATATGGTTCTATAGATAACATTTAACATCCATGTAACCTTTCCATTTTGCAAAAGGTTCTGTAATTTCTGCAATTAAAATGTTAAAAAAAATAAATAAATAAAGTTAAACCCTACACTGAAAAGTTCTTTGGGGAAACAAAAATGGTGCTTCTATGGTATCACTGTAAAAACCTCCTTTTGGAACTTAACAGGGAATAAAGAAGAAATTAGGCCAAGAAAGTAAACTTGAGGTCTAAACAACAGCAAACAAGAGCTTGTGCTCTTTACACTATATTCAAGGACAAACAACTGTTTAAAAAAAAGTCGTTTTAAACGTCAAACCATCAAAGTGTAATGACACCAGACAGAGATACATGATTACATGTATCCCCAGCATGGACAAATCCCATTGCTTTTGTCATCATCCATTTTCATGGGATGGCTTGTCATAAAATAGATGAGATCCATTTTGCGAGAGGCGCTGCCAACCATCCTGTGTCTTTAATGAGGGGTTTTAAGCCTCATCTGTTATCAGAGCTGTGTACTCTATTATTTTACTGGCAGTATTTTCCTTTCGGAAGACAAACACATTGTGTTTGCCCAGAGCTAAGCACACCTGCTGCACACCTGCCCTCTGACCACCTCTCGGCACCAGCCTTTTGTTTTTCCTCACGGCAAAGATTCAAGGTGCTTCCGCATCAACTCTAACAAAGGTTATAACAGGAGCTGTTCAGCAGTGTGAAATCTAATCACATTGTTCTTTACCACCTGGTGATTGTCAGGGAAAAATTCTTTTTAATGCTTATTTAAGGTAAATTCTAAATGTTTGTGCTAAGGATGATCGATTAAAATATAAATTCACACTGCAAAATACAACAGCCACAACATCGCTGCCCCCAGAGAAAATTGGATGGAAAGAATAATATATTCAAATAAATATATTTGTACATGCAAATTTATATATAGATATATATCTATATATATATATAAAACCTTGGCTAATTACAAACCTGAAAATTAAAAATTATTCCTAAATAAAATAATAAAAATAAAAACATTCATGAGAATATCATATTACAACAAAAACATGCCTGTAAATCCGTATGCTAACAAGTTTTATACAGTTAGTTAATAAATGCTTTATTACAAGTTATTAAATAAGCATGGCAATTCCACATCATGCCACACAAAAAACTTGCACGACAATGTGCACACAGCTCATTGGAAAAAGCTAAAAATAAACCGATTCCAACAGACCTTATCATTGCTGGTCTTACTTATATTTCAGGAAATTTTACTTCTGTTGTACAGTTCCTGGTAGTTTACTGGACAGATGAACACTTCATGAGTCAACAAGACCATTAAAATTCAATTTCCTGTCATAATTTAGACTAAGGGATTCAATTAACATCAGAATGCATCTATGGTTGTTTTGTCACTTTTTTTGTCTCTTTAATTAATGTTTATTCAGTCATCATTAATAACCTCACCAACGTCAACACCATTCAGGAATCACTATTGAGCGAAGACAAATGCAACACTTTTGCATTCACACACTGCCAAATGTCTTCCGAATGACCAGAATAGCTGTGAAACCTCTGCTATGTTCCACTTTGGTCTGTATTCAAGCTGTTGCGATGTGACCATTCCTTTTCAATGCAACTGGCCACACACTGAGATTTAAGATCTATTCAGGAACAAGTTCGACTCGAGTTAACTCCAGTTATTTTGAGAGAGGTGTGTTAGTACAGTTGGGCAGAGGGGTTTTAAATGGGATTACAATATAATGACGTATAGAGACATGCGTATTGCTTGCATGAACCATGTGGCACATTAGGGTTGCACATATTTTGGCTTCAGCACCAGATTGCCTCTACGAAACTGTCTGGTAAATCTCTCTGGTACCATTCAGTGGTCTGTGAATGGGGGCAGATGCAGACCCCTGGATGTACAGATGTATTGTCTGTATAGTTGTTTGGAGCCAGCATATAGACACAAAGAAAATAGGATGCACAATGAAATTAAACGTAATAATAAAAAATATAATGTATTTCAACAAAATTGACCATAATGTTTTTAAAAGTGTGAAATACAACAGTTTAAAATGTATTACTTAAAAAAAAAAATTATAATTTCCAGAAAGCAAAACCTGCTGATTTATAAAACACACTTAAGAATAATAATAATGATAATATACATTTCAACAAACAGACTTTTCAACAAATAGACCGTAATAAATGTTTTCCTCAAATTCAAAACTTCCTTGAGAAATCCTGATCACGATAATACAATTTTCACAAGGTTCTGCGTAGCTTACTATGTTTCAATACGTATAAATCTATTGATATAATTGACAAGACCTCATAATATATATTTAATGATATATAAAATGATCCAATGGAAAAAGAGTAGTTATGTTACATTATGTTATGATACCATTGCACAGAGCAGGGTTTTGTTTTAAAACCCTAGTGAGCAAACAACCTATGTACACCCTTAAAACAGGTTGTTTTTCAGGATCTGAGGTTGTGCAAATAACCCTATTAACCCATCTACAAATGTACACTATCTAGGGTTCTTTTGTTAGTTTATGATGGCACATTACAGGTTCTCCGGGTTGTAGGATGTTTTCTAACAACAAGCGAATAAAAATGACTGAGCAACGTTTGCTCAAAACGCAGTCTAGGTAGGCAGCTATCTAGGTTTTGAGACACAGCCCCTGTGTTGTCACTGAAGGATGCACACTAGAGGCGACAATTCTATTTAAGTTAAAAAAACGACAAATGTAATGCTCAAGTAATGCCTCTGAATAGTTATTTACCCATTCTAGCTCTCAACACAGTTATTTACCCCAAACAACGAGGGCTAAAAAGCGTACACTTAGCGCGAGGTGACATCAGACTGTTATGGAGTAAATCCTTACCTTCAGAGAGGAGAAGCAGGAGCACCGCGATGTATCCCCAAACGATTCCACGCGTAGTTCCCATACTTGTCAATCATAAGTGTAATTTCACAATGAACAGGCAAAAGTGATTTAATTCCTAAAAAATAGAACTTTACAGTGTTTGCGATTCGGAGCCACAAAAGTCCTTAACGTGAGTGTCCCATTGACGGGTGACTGCAGCGCGAGCTGCTGGACCGTCAGCGCGCGCGTGCACACACATACACACACACACACACACACAGAGCAGCAGGGGGAGGTTCACATCAGATCCAGCCAATTTCCTCAGATGTGTGTTTTCGTCCTGATCAACATCAGCGGCTGTCCAATGAGCCACAGAGTTTCTTTTGACATAAAACTATACTTTGGGTTGCATGCAAATAATATGTGCGTTAGTTGGAACCGGTAACTGGCACAATCGTGACTGTGTTTTTTAACTACTACTTTATTAATTATTGATAGCTTTTATTAACATACACATTTTCCAAGCTTTGTCCGTTTAAATACGTGCAAGTGACTGCGCATATTTAAAATAATAAAATAATAAAATGAAATGGAAAGCCTGTCGATATATTTACAGATATCTGCGTTGTAACACCGGGGCTAGTTGTCACATTGGGAAATTACTACAATTTACAGTTACATAAGGGCTTTTATTAATTTTTTATTATTTTTTACAGTAATAATTATCAAGTGCAAAAAGTGCCAAAAAGAACATAACTTCATTAAAAAACATGATTTTAAAATGATTGTAATGTCATAAATGTTAGTATGGAGTAATTCACTGCTTTGTAGATATCATGTTTTTTCTCATATTTCCTATATTGTCAGTAAGAGTGGAAAAAAGCTTGACTTGTACTGGTAAGTGTCGATACAGTTATTGATTTTATATATCAAAAAATGTTCACAAGAGTAAAACATGTGACATCTAACCCCAGTTTCCTTTGTATATTAGCTTAATTACAAAAATATGAATTGTGTAATACATGCACTCCGAAATGAACAGGTCTAGTTGTATGTCAAACAGAGGTGAAGGGTAAAAGTATGAGCAAAATAAGATTTGTCAAAGTAATTCACAATAAAATAAATAAACACACTAATGCAGGAACATTTTATTTGCTCCCCAAAACAGTGTGTAATAAGAATCAGGTGCACAATGATCAACAAACAGAGTCACACGGCATTTTAAGGACAAACCACACCCAAGCCTATTGTTCCTAACATCCTCCGAAAGATCCAATACAACAGTTCTGTAGAGAATTCAATACTCTCAGTAAAGGCCAAGGTTGTTGTGAGTTCAAGATGATGTCGGCCCGTTTTGGCAGTGTGTGAGCCAGTCTCTGTCTGCGCTGGGCTGCTCTTGGACCAGATGACTGCTCAGCTCTCTGTGAAGAGGGGTAAGCATGATGCATTACTCTGCCTCTAGGGCGACCCACCAGTGCATCACAGGGCAATCACTCCAATCAACGTCTGCCCTGATGGATGCCAAATCAAACTATAGGGGAGACCTTAAATTAAGCGTACGAGAAAGAGGCCAAGCAAAGATGCTTTGGTAACAAAATAAATTCTCAGTTGCTTAAGATCCAAAAGAGTTATTGAGATGTTTTCATAAAAGCCTCAAAATCGGGAGTGCATAAAGTATCTTGGAAAGTATTATGAAGTATTATTTAAAAAGCGTCTATTATTCTTTTATAGAAACAGCCACGCAGTATGGAATTTACATTTTCTTAGAAAATATGGATTTGATTCAAGTAATAAATATATTCCATAATTAATAAGGCAGTGTAATGGTACATTTATTACTTGAATAAAATCCATACTTTCCAGTAATCAAAAACGTCTTTTAAAGGCTTCATTTAAACTTCATTTACTCTATACTGTATAATAAATATAATAACAATATTTGAGCATATTAATTAACCTATTAATTCAAGTAATAAAAATATCCCATAATTAATTAGGCCTAAGTGAAATGATATATTTATTACTTGAAATCCATAATTTCAAGTCATATCATAATCATAAACTTAATTCAAAGGCTTCATTTATACTGTTTTATACTTCATTTATACTTCAAGATTTATTTCTATAATAATGATATACTGTAAATTAAATATATTCATATCAATATCAATATTTTATCATATTATTAAGCCTATTACACATTGTATAAATAATGATTATTATAATGTTTTATTTAAACAATAATTATTTTATTCAGTTAAATGATTTCAATGACAGTACAGAACTGGAATAAATTAATAAAGTTTTTTAAAGAAAGAAAGAAAGATCTTGACATCTTGTCAGTGGTTCACAGTAACTGCCCTCATACTGTTTATGAATTTTAAAGGCAAAAAAGTTACGGTGGTGAAATGTGAACAATGCAATAACCATAGCATGCAAAGAGTGCAAAGGCGTTGTTTCAAGCTCCACCTTTTTTTTCATTAAGATGTTTGTCATGCCGTATAAATATTTCACTTAGTCTGCATATTAGCCACAGGATGGTTTTGTTTACATAGCAGCATGTAGGCTCATCACCATATACATGATGCAGATTAAAAAAGCTCGGGTTACTCTAAACCAGACACACGGTGGTATTTTCAAGCATTTGGTCAATGTAAATCAATATAGATAAGGCAATGCATAGGCAGATTCATGACATTTACCATCGCATCATTTCCTTTTGAATGTGGTTGGTTGCCAAGATCATTTTCAGATGAAAGCTTGTCTTATAGTAGATAAGATTACAATTTTTACTGTCAGATTCTGTCAAACAGATTCTCATTAGTACAGAAAAGCATTGTTTGCATCAAACATGGTAGATCTATTCTCTATTTTGCTAATAGAGCTTTGCATCCACATACCTAGCATGAAATAATAATGATGATGAGAACTTTATTAATAAAATATTAATACAAAAAGTGCTTACTGTAGTGGATAAAGCTACTGTAAAGCTCTTGAACAAAGTCCATATTCCCACTGGGAAATCAAGTAGCACAACACTAGTCATTAGTTCATTCCCAAAATCAGTTGACCAGTTTACTTCACTCATAGGCTCTACTTAGTTTAAATGGGTAATATGATCCTCAAAATGAAAAGCTTTCTCATTAACTAACAGAGAGAAAGGGTTCAATTGAATTCCATGCAGAGTGAACAGGTTCACATGTTCAAGCCGCTTCGGCAGATCATACAAATCCAGAGAGCCGGTGCATCAGATTAACAATACAAAAGCTGTACATAAACTGTACATTATGTTTACTTTCATGCTTCCAAAAAGAAATGAAACGCTACTGCTGTGATATTAACACAGCCTGTTTGTTCACAAGTTGTTTATAAGTGAGAGATCAGTGCAGGGCCATTTCTGAGAACTTTCTGAGATTAAATCTTTGCATCCTGACAGATTCTCATCTTCTGGTCTCTTACAACCGGATTTAGTGATACTCTTGGACATTTATAACCTCTAGTATTATATTGCTGGAGTCACACAATGGCTAATTTCTGAGCTAATTAATTAGTTGATCAGTGGTTCTAAATAAGTGGATCATGACCCAAATAAGGGTCACAAGTATGTTTCAAACTAAACAAAAATTATTAAATGCAACTTACCATATTTGCTATGCATAGTTAAGTTTAAAAAGAAGCAGTAAGCACAACATATGTTGTTGTTGACTTCAAGGACCAGAAGTTGAATCAAACTCTACAGTATATGGGTTGTATCTGTATTTTGACACTTCTCCAAATTACACAGATGACCTCTTAATTAGAAAACCACGAACAATGTCACTGTTAAATATGGTGTCTTTTGATAAATGAATAAACATGGTTTGTGCAGACAGATTACTGATGCAATAAAATAAATCATAACAGAGTTCAAACAAAAAAAAAACATTTTGATTAAAAAAAACAGAAAATACATATTAAGATAGTGTTATATACACTGCTAAAGAGATCTCACCTAAATTTGGGAAATATCTACACTGACAATAAAATATAATATTATCTGCGCAGTGACCGAGATGTGTTCATAGAATCAGATCATTCAGAATAAGGATAACAAAAAATAGAATCTTGAGGACAGGACATCATTCGTCTGTGTTGGGAAGGGCGAGAGGACGAGTGGACAATGACGGAATTTTAATTTTAGAGAGACTTACTCCTTTAAGACATCAGATTCTTTTCCTGGAATTTTCTATATATTCTTATTAACAAATCTTGGTTTTCCACTAATATTAATCTCAATTAAAAACCACTGAAGTACCACGCACTGCCACAGAGCTTCCAGAGGTCATGCTTGTGACTTTATTCGATCTCATGAATATGACAGAAAACATCAGGGTTTTTTGCGTTACGCAGTAATTTCCGTATGTGCCTGAGATCTGCTGGTGTGATTTCCCTGATTTTGCATTAGTGTGAGCATGAAAAGTGCTGGCCCCAGAAACACTCCTCAGTGAGCCATCCAGCTTGACCCCTATTAAAGGGCTGTCAGTTGAAGAGCAGATGGTACCCACTCTCTGTCTCACAGCACCGAAGGGGGGTGGCCATGGCAACCGATATATAATGGCTACTCCTCAAGTGGTGGAATCGCTTGTTCTAATTTGTTAAGTACCACTTCAGCGAATTTGATTTAATCACTACGTTCAGGTCTTAACACAACTGACATCAAATAAAACACTGCAGGTGTCCATGGAAGACAGTAAATCTGATCCACTGGTTTCGGTTCTTATTAACTAATTGAACATAGGAATACACCAAATTCAGATTTACAGACATGAAAAGAGACATTCATCACGTACAAATACAAAAATATAAATGATTTTGCATAAATACCTACACAAAATATTGCACTTATTAAATAATTAGAACTTTGTTTTAGCTTGTAACTTAAATTAAAAAGAAATAAAAGGACTATATGAGGCAAAATATCAACAGTATCAGATTTTGAGGAAGAATTTTTTGCGGTACAGCAAGTAGGCAACAAAGACCCAAATTGCAGTAGCCCATATACTCTGGAAAAGCTGTTCCCAATGACTGTCCTGAAAACGCATCTCCCAGCTGAAAGGAAAGTAAAATCCCAGCAGAGAGTGTCCAACATAGACAAATATGGAGTTCATCCCTGCAAACAAATGCACAGTAAGCTTTGAGTTGGCTGATTCAAAGAAATAATTCACCAAAATTAAAATGTTCTGAAAATGTATTCACTCTCTGACCATGCAAGATGTAGACGAGCTTCTACAGCTTTCTCCATCTCTCTTCTTCATGTTTCTCCATCAGAGTAGACTTTTTGCATCATTTGCTCACCAATGGATTCCATTGGTTTAGATGTTAACCAATGGACTGGAGTAGTGTGGCGTACTTGTAGATAATTGTGATGTTTTCATCAGGTGTTTAGACTCTCATTCTGACGGCACTCATTTACTGCAGAGGATGCATTGGTGAGCAAGTGATGCAATGCTACATTTTTAAAATGGAGAAATAAACTCATAATACAGTATTTGGATGGTTTGGGGATAAGTACATTTTCAGCAAATATTGGATTTTTGGGAGAACTATTTGTTTAAAAGTTAATTCTCATACCGGGATAAATGAAAGGTTGTCCACCCCACCACTCCTTAATGTCAACAATGAAATACATCAGACCCAGCAGCACAAAAGACATGCAGCCCATGCAAGTAACAAATGACAGGGACCTGAAAAAAGACAGCAGATCTGTGTTGTAGGATCTGAACCATTTGATGATATAGAAAACATATAGTGCAGATGTATCAGTCTACAAAAATATCAAAAATGACTGTTAGAGGTGCACTGTGCTTTGCCAAACATTTCTTGTAACAGAGAGGACAACACAGATCAGAATCAGGGACTAAATAATGGATGGACATATAGTAGTTTCTGTGCTTAGAGTAAGCCAATAAGAAACATAAGCATCCAAAGTGAAGGCTTGGAACCTGCTCAGTGCAACTATGTCAATAAGTCATGTGCCTCTGTGTTCCTAAGTGCCAGGATGCTTGATGGAATTTTATCTAATGTAAAATGGCTGCGTCCCAGAGCATCGTTTATGTCAGCTGAAGTTGAGCCAAAAAAAAAACTCTTGGCTGGGAGTTAACTACTTTTAGGGATGAAGGCAGACATACTCAGGGGCTTAATAAGCTGGCATGATGAACTGCCCGTATAAATGCAGGCAGGTATATCTGTACACAAACAGGTACAGTAGGGTCACAGAGACACAGAGTGCATAGAGCAAAGGCAAGACGAGGTCAAATTTTATGTAAAAACTTCATAAAAATGATTTCTTTCCCAGTTTAAGTATTAACAAATATTAAATGATAAAAAACAGACATTCAATTAAAATCATGAAATGAAATAAAATTGTCCAAAATGTCATTTATTCATTTTTAAAGTTTCATTCATTTTACCCTATATCCCATTTTATTGCTTAAAGCATACATGTCACAAATCCTTTTTTTGTTTTTTTTTTCGATGTAGAGATGAACAATCAAATGGTTGTCTATTGAACATTTCACTTACATGCCATTATTTATCCTGAGGTGTTAGATGACAAATAATTTAATGTGCACCATTTTGAAGATGTAAGGCTGACCTCATCCTGCTCAATTTCACAACAGGCGGATGAGATAAGCCAGAGTTCGGCAAGATATATGGTTGGGAAAATAAAACTGCTCACTCTCTCTTGGCTGTAAAGAAGAGTGATCTAGTTGGACAGTGGATGTATCACCCGCCGCGTCTCACTCCTGTGCCAGTGGGGGTGATTATTTACAGGACGTTCTGTCGTTAGAGGTAAGTAAACGCGTGTTTTAGCAGCCTCTGATTTGTGCCCGCTGGAGTCTCATCCCTTCTTTTGTGGATTGAGAAGTAGCTGGATTTAGAGGGTCAGGAAGCACTTACCAAAGGTTTTTATTGACAGGTATAAATCCTTCGTCTCTTGTGCACTTAGAAAGGATGGCTGCAGAGATTCCCTGAGGATCAGAATAAAACAGATTTCAAATCAATGCAGACCTGTAAAGCAAGCACTATCAGACAACCCAAATGCAGCACCGCTATAAAGATTCAAGCAGATTAGCTGACGCTCCCGGGAGGTGAAGCCCCTCCAACTAACACACGCAACACAGATCCATCTCCTCATGCCTTACGCAAAAGCTCAAGCATTACATTTCTACATTATATATATATATATATATTATTATTATTAACCCATTCTGTAAATACGTACAACATTTGCTTATTGATATCTCAATAAAATCCCAGTTTTTTCATTACATTAGGATTCACAAACATTTTTGTAATTTTTAAATTATGTTTAAATATGCAAATGAGGGATTCTCTATTCCAATATCCACTAATTTACATATATTTCCTAAACAGATATCTGTTGAATGAATTGGGTGAAGCCAGGCTAAAAACACTTTAGGGTTTTTAAAGAGGGGATTTTCTTTGAATATCTTTTTACAATTCTTTAAATCAGAAACTATTGTTCAAATTAACAAAATTATCATGTTTTTAGAAATAAAACATAAAATCAATCAAATGATATTAAAACATATCCCAGTGTAAAAACCTATTAATGAGATAGGAATCAAACAGTACAGTTTAGAGTAGCACTTAAAAAAAAACCTGTAAAATTTACAGTAAGAAAACAGTAGCTGTGCTGCCAAAGTTTTACAATAAAAAAATATGGTAGCAGCGTAGTTACAATAAAAAAAAGCTTATTTCTTTAACTGATGTAAAGTTAATATATGCAGGGAATTCAAGAAAAATCAGTTAATGTCTTTTCCCAGTAAATTACATAGTAATTTTCACTTCCAGAAATGGTATTTTACAATAAAATGATCTGAAATGTCTTTGACATTTTTTCCACTGTATACAGTATATTAGGGGAATTTAACAGTTAACCTTTTTCCAGGGTTTTACTGTAGCATTTTCACATTTTTTACCGTAAATGTTTTCGCTAAAACAAGCGAAAAGCCAAATATCCCAAATATGAATATAAAAAAGCTGACTAGTTAAAAAAAAAACTATTTTTGACTGTAGTGTATTGCAAATTTTCTGAAAACTTAAGTTTATGTTTTGATTAAAAACATGGTTTCAAGAGGATCATGAACGCAGTAATCACCCACCATAACAATCCACGGCTGGCAGCCGGTTCCCTAATCAATCTCTCCCAATCAAATCACTTTCCTCTCGCTATAAATTCGCCCCGTTTTCACATTCCCATATCTCGCTTGATCGCATCACAGCAAACGCTGAAAACCGAAAAAGCAAAGATGTCTTCGGATTCATCCGATTACGCTCATGAGGAGCCCGCTCCCCAGCCAACTCAGCCCAGCCAGCCTGCAGCAAAGCAAGCTCCAGCCCCGCCGGCAGCTCAAACTGAGGCCGCGGGGTCTCTCCGAGGCCGGAGGCCCACTCGACAGGCCAGATCGCCCGCTACCCAAGCCCGATCACGATCACCTTCACCGGCCAGAAACCAACCCGCCTCCCCTGCCTCTTCCTACGCCTCTGCCAGATCAACCACGCCAAAATGGACCATCATATCACTCCGTCAAATCCTCTCCGCCGCTAAAATTCATTTCTCCGGCAAAGCTAACAAAGCGGAACTGCTCAAACTAGTAAACACTAGTAAACGCCGCACCACCGGACTCAACACCAGCAAGGAAATGCCTTCAGAAAACCGCTACTCACCTCATCCCAGAAACTCCACGCCTCTCCAGCAGATCCGCACCCTCCGCCAGCATGGGCCGCGATCCCGAGGCCGATTCAGCTCCCCCAGGCCGCCGCCATTCTCACGCCGCCGAAGCAAGCCCCAACTCTTCCGCCACTCAACCCGGTCCCGTCTCTCCAGCCCACCTCCAAAAACGATCGCTGATTTTTTCGCCACCTGGCCCGCTGCCCCGCCATCCTCACAACACAGAAATACAGACACTAACTCTTTTTTTTTCTTTTCCAGATTTCCCACAGGCCGGGCCCTCCCGCACGGACAATCCTCTCCATCCCCCTCTCTCTAGCTCCTCCCAGCCCGACTCTCTCTCCGCTATCCCTCACTCCTCCTCCCGCCCCTCCTCTCTCTCTACAGCAAAACCTATGACAGCCCCAGCCAACGCACTTGCAGCTGAACCCACCCTGGTGTCCTCTCACATCCGCCAACAAATTCTCACAGGTAAAGACATAGACCTTTTCACACTCCTTTCACCTTTTTCCCCTAGCCCTGCAGACCGCCGAGTGGAGTACGACAACTTCACTATTACTCTTAAAAACCCCTCCTCCAATCCTTCCCGCCCGCTCACTTTTCCCGAATTCACCACTGCTTTCTTAAGATTCACCGACGTCATCTGTTCAGTTTTTCCCCATAGGAGGCGCGAGCTTCATGACTATTTATCCATCGTGTCGGAGCTCGCGTCCTCCTATGGCGGAACCCATTTCTACACTTACCATAGGATGTTTTCTGCAAAAGCCGCCGCCAGGGTGTCCCAGTGGAACCAGTGCGTCTACTGGGGCGCCCTGGACCTGGACCTCCATAATCGTGTCTTCACCGGTTGTCGTAATTTCACCTGCGCGATCTGCAGGTCCGTCACTCACACCTCTTCCGCCTGCCCTTTCTCTTCCTCTGCTAACCCCTCCTCTCCTTCCGAGAATATCAAATCCTCTAACTACACTCCTAAAATCCCCTCTCTTTTCTCTATCCGCTCCCCCTCCCCCCGCCTTCCCAACATCTGTATAGGTTTTAACTCAGGCAAATGTTTCAGATCAGCCTGCAAATATTTACACATCTGCTCTTTCTGCGGGGGGGCCATGCTAAATCCATCTCCTCTGCATTCAATAAACACAACAAAAAGTATCTATCGACTCCTGTCAATATATCTCACCTCTCTGCTGAACTGTCATTTTATCCTGATGCTAACTTTTCAAACTTTCTGTTATCAGGTTTAACTGACGGTTTCCACCCCGGAGTCATCTCCTTACCAACCCAGTCCCTCATTTGCCCAAACCTCAATTCTGCCACCACAGACCCAGACTCCGTGGACACTCTAATTCAAAAAGAATTAGAATCCAATTTCATGATAGGCCCTTTCACCTCCCCTCCTTTCAGCATTTTCCGAGTCAGCCCCATCGGGATTGCAACTCGTAAATACTCAGGGAAAAAGAGACTCATCATAGATCTCTCTTCACCTCACAACTCTCCCACTCCCAGCATCAATAGCCTAATTCCCCTAGAAGAATTCTCACTCCTCTACCATAACGTCGATCAAGCCATCGAACTGATCAAACAAGTCGGAAAAGGAGCTTGGATGGCCAAAGTCGATATTACATCGGCCTTCAAAGTCATGCCCATTCACCCTGACTTTTGGCATCTCTTTGGCATCCAATGGCGAAACCTTTTTTACTTCGCTGTCCGCCTCACCTTCGGATGCAAAAGCAGTCCAAAAATTTTTGACATGCTCTCCGAAGCCATTTGCTGGATACTCCAAAACAACTATAACATTCACCACCTCATCCACCTTCTTGACGACTTCCTCATTATTTCACCCCCCCACGCCCCACCCGCCGCCAACCTCTCAACCGTCCTCAAAGTTTTCAACCACCTCGGAATTCCCATAGCCCAAGACAAAACTCTGGGTCCCGCCACAAGCATCGAATTCTTGGGCATCAATCTCGACTCCCAAAAGTTCGAAGCTTCCCTTCCCAAAGAAAAGCTTGATAGGATTACCTTAATCGCCTCCAACCTACTAAGCCATCCCCAGTGCTCTAAAAGAGAACTGCTCTCAGTTCTCGGGCACCTCAACTTCGCCATGCGCATCATTCCGCAGGGCAGACCTTTCATTTCCCACCTCCTATCCCTAGCTTCATCAATTCCCGCCCTCGAAGACCCAATAACCCTAACCGGCCCCTGCCTCCACGAATTACAGCTATGGGTCTCTTTCCTTTCCCAGTGGAACGGCCATTCTTTCTTTTACAAAGACTGCTTAGCCAACCCCACTGACATCCAGCTATTCACCGACGCAGCTCCCTCAACAGGATTTGGCGGCTTCTATCGCAACCGATGGTTCGCCTCCCCCTGGCCCCCCGAGTTCAACGAAGTTCCCCCCCACCTAGCTTCCTCAGCCCTTTACGAACTGTACCCCATCGTAGTGGCCGCCGCCCTCTGGGGTAAAGAATGGTCTTCCTCCTGTATCTCTGTACATTGCGATAATGAAACAACAGTCCAATGTATCAACAAACACAGCTCCCACTCTCCTGCTATTATGCCTCTCCTCAGACGCCTTGTCTGGATTTCTGCCTTAAACCAATTCATCCTCATTGCTAAACACATCCCAGGAAAAGAAAACTCCATTGCTGATTCTCTGTCTCGCTTTATGTTTCAGAAATTCAGGACGCTGGCACCGGAATCCGACCCCCTGCCGACCCCAATTCCTCCCTATTCGCAGCTCATATTCCCTTAAACCATCCCCTCAGACCTCTTTACGAGAAATCCATTAATTCCATGCTCTCAGCACTCGCCCCTAGAACTCTCCAATCCTACCTCACCGCTTGGAGAGCCTTTAAATCCTTTCACTTGAGCCATAACCTCCATTTCCCAGATTTCTCCCTCCTAGCCGTCACATCTTTTATTTCATACCTCAATTCCTCGAGATTCCTCCAGGCAAATTCCATCAAAGGATACCTAAGTGGAATCCAATTTTTCCATAAATTGCTTTGCGGCTCGCCCTCCACCACCATTTCCAATGCCCAAACCCACCTCATCATAAAAGGCATCCAAAAAGTAAACCCTCCTCGCCCCGACCAAAGGCTGCCTATAACCCTGGAGATCTTAACACTCTGCATCTCCACCCTACGCCACAATTACAGCTCCCCCCTTGTCAACCGCACCCTAGACGCCATGTTCACCCTGGCATTCTTTGGCTTTCTAAGGTGCTCCGAATTTACCATAAATTGCCCCTTTAACCCATCCGTCCACCCCACCATTTCTGATCTTTCCATCATCGATCAGGAAACCATATCTTTTTTCATCAAGCACAGCAAAACGGACCAATTAAATAAAGGCCATCACATATACATTTTTAAACTGCAATACCCCACCCAGCCCTACCAAACTCTACGAGCCTATTTCAAATATAGAAGCTCGTTCGCCTCCTCTCCTCTCGAACCCTTATTCCTAGACGAGCTGAACCAACCCGCATCCAGGTTCTGGTTCCAAAAACACCTCAAATCCGTCCTCTCACGATCCGGAGTAGACCCAAACCGTTTCTCCTCCCATTCCTTCAGGATCGGAGCAGCCACCTCAGCCGCAAAAAGAGGCCTAACCCCAAACCAAATACAAACCTTCGGCCATTGGTCCTCCGAAGCATTCAGAAACTACATTCGCTTAGACCCATCTTCCATTCTACAAGCCATGTTAACCCTCACCAGCCCTACACCACGCCCTGAACCTCCTCATTCCTCTTTCCAAAGGTAATCCAGCCTCCACCTTATTAAAAAAAAAAAAAAAATTCACTTCCAGCCTCCGCGCAGGCTTCCCTGTCCCCTTCCCCTTTCCTCCGCCGAGGGCTTTTCTACTCTATCCCACCTCCGCTGAGGTTGCCAAACCTCCGCGTAGGTTTCACTCCCAGCCTCCGCGTA
>JAUCMU010000024.1:8694765-8706650 GCA_032275025.1 Enteromius treurensis
ATTGCAGAATCTGAAACTTTAGAAATAATTTAGTACGAATTTGGCAATATTTCCCAGCAGCAGCTCACACTATCTTCAATCAGAGTCAACTGATTTTGTCCAGGAATCATAAAATTAAGTAATACACATAAATAAAAAATGAATGTATTACCTACCGCATTCGTCATTATTGCTCTTTCAAATTCCACTCCGTGTGTGCGTGCGTGTGCGCGCTCATGTTGCCTAGTAACGCATGTACTGGCAAGCTGGCACATGGTATGCTTGCGCCTCGTCTATTAATTGTAAATACAAGTTATAATTATCTCTTACTTTCAGCGTGAGAAATACAAGGTGTGGCGTGAAAGTATGTGAACTGGCTGAAATGCGTGTGTCTCACGGTGAATGCGTGAGACTTGAGAGCCCTGCTTAAAATGCTAGTTGGTGCTCCAGTATAATCGGTCCGCCGAAACTCATCCAGTGGGAAACGTTCCGCGGTTGCGATTAAAATGCTTTAAAAAAAATGTAACGCGTTATGTTTGTGTAATTAATTAATCTAAATTAACGCGTTAAAGTAATTTTAAACAACTGCTTTAATATATTTTCAATTGTGATGGCAAAGCAGAACTTTCTTTAGTGTCACATGATCCTTTAGAAACCATGCTGTTAAATGATTAACGCGATTAATTGCATCCAAGATACAAGCTTGTTTGCATAATATATGAGTGTGTACTGTGTATATTTATTATGCATAAATAAACACACACACATGAATGTATATATTTTGAAAATATTTACATTTATATTTTAGATAAATATATTTAACATACAAATATAACATATTTTTCTTAAATATATACATGCATGTGTGTGTATTTACATATACATAATAAATATACACAGCGCACATACATATATTATGTAAACATAAACTTTTGTTTTGAATGCGATTAATCGTGGTATTAATATCAAGAAACATTTCTTTTTAGTGTTAATGTTAAAAACAGCTGTAATGATTTTGTGGAACATTTTTCAAGATTTTTTAATAAATAGACAGCTAAAAAAAAAAGCATTTATTGAAACACAATTTTCTTGTAACAATATAAAATTCTTAAAGTCACGTTTAATCAATTTAATGCATCCTTGCTGAACTTTTTTTTTACTGACCCCAAACAAATGAATGGTAATGCATGAGCTCCTTGTTATTCAAATTAATATGTTATAACGTAACAATTTATTATTCATTTCATTTTTAAAAGTGCTGTTCAGAGCACATATTGTAACAAAGAAACAGCCAAAGGCGACTTTGACAAGAAAAAAATACATTGAAAACTCTTTCCTTTAATTATTTAGAAGGAAGTGTGTTTGTTGGTTGCAAAATTTGAAGCTGCCTTGTGTTGCAACACATAGACAACGACTGTGAGGTCAAAATGTTTTTCATTCAAGCAGAGTATCAGCGCTCTGCATGTGATCGTCAATGTCATGATGGGTCAGACACATTGAAAAAAATCTTGAAGGAGAGGAGAAGGAGGACGTAAATGGAAGGTTGAGCAGATACGTGCAGAAAAAGGGAGCGAGGCAGAGAAAGGAAGATGAATCCTTTCTCCCTGCCTCCTTTTAGTGCACATGACAGACTGAGATTGGCTAATTATCCCCTCTGAAGCGGCCGCCAAACCCTCATAAATCACAGATCTCATAAGAGGTTTGTACGGCACGTACTCTTGTGCGTTCACCAACTCACAAACACAACGCTACATATTGCAATGAATGCATATGCGCATATGTGATGTAAATGTACAACATAACCACCATCCCGCATATATTCTCAGCGGCATGCTTGTATAATAATGCCAACATATATGTCACCCAAGGAATTAGCTTGATGCATGAATGACATTATTATTATGTTAATAAAGGGATGAACTGCAGTTAAACCAGGCTTGACAGACACATTACACATTAATTACTGAATGCACAGGATTTATATTCCATATTATAGTGTTGATATTGTTTAGTGTGATAGTTAATCTTCTTCACAAATGTGTATGGTCAAAGCCTGATGCTATTATGGACTCACGTGGGGCAGTTTGGAACAGGCAGTAAGAAAGTGAGACACAACCACATGGTCTCCAACAACACAATGAAGATCCACTCAGGCCAGTATAAAACCAAATCTTGAATAGGGTTCCACCAGTTATGCTGAGAACATGCAAAAATACAAACAGGGTAATTAATAATTCAGTCTTGCATATTATAAGACTCAATAGTAATCCAAAATAATTATTTGACATATTAGCATATTGACATCATCTTACTGTAACCTCTAGCAATTAATCATTAGTTCAGAACAAGTGTCTTCCTGTACAGATGTCTGATCTGAGAGAAATGTGAGCCATAGAGTTTAACCCACCTCCCTCAAGGGGATCTCTCTGTGGGGAGAGAAAGTCTGCATCAGTGCCAGGACAAAATAAGTGAAACCCAAACGCTGGAGCACTCCGGGTATCCGTAGCCAGGACCAGGATACTAACACACACACACACACACACACACACACACACAAATATAAACATATGATTACTATTACTTCTATTACAGACTATTGATGGAAAGACACACTCACATATAATGTATTTTTAATAGGGTTGTGTTTAATAGCATTTAATAGCAAGCAAGTCAGAGAAGGGGTTTTGTTTCCTTAGCTGTACAAGTTCTTATCTTCCTCAGGATACATGACTGTAAAATACTTCTTATGGTAAGGCTTTCTCTATGAAACCAGTGCAGGCTAATTCATTCTTGGTCATAACATAAATCATCTAAAAATATAAACCACTATATTGTAAGATAATAGCATATAAGTGTATACTATTTTTAATATAATACATATCACTTTTATACTTAATATATATAATTTTAAAGTTAAACATGAAAAAGAAACTACTTAAATACATTAAGTATACATTTGTTCATTATTGTTTTTTTTTTAATCACAACTTTACAATATTCTTGTCATCTCGATATAGCAAAAGTTGTTTTCTTGTGATCACAACTTAATTTTCTCAACATAACAACATTTTTTTCTCATTTTAAAATTAGAAAACAAATTGTTATGTTAAGATCACAAGAAAACGTCATGAGAAAACAAGAAACAAAAAAATAATAATGCATGGCCTTTTAGAAATTCCATAATAATACTTTTTTATAATATTAATGTTTTTACTGTAGTTTTGAATTAAATAATCGTAGCCCTGGTAAGCATAAGATAACTATGATAACTAAGATGATATATAACCCCAAACTTTTGAAATGTACTGTATACAGTATATACATCAGCATATATATATCTGGTTTAATTAATTAAATCATATTTTTATTTAACTGTAGAACCCCTACTGTGAACATACAGCAACCAGTAACAAGAAAGATATTTAAAATAAATTTTAGCAAATATTTTTACTGCACATCTAAGGTCTGAACCCTTCTAGGTGTTGTGTTGTTTTTTTTTACTGAAGAGCAGATTAATGTTCATAACACAGTCTAATGATGATTATAATGACACAGGCCCAGGCTGAGGTGAGAAGTCTTTCACTGCAGGACTCTAGAGGTGTGATCTACCCTGCCGGAGACTAATAATGCTTATCTGAGGAGATGCTGGTGGGGAGGGTGATGGGAGTGAGCGATATAGAGCGAGAGATTGATGGTAATCTGCACATTAGTTAATTGAAAACCTCTTTGTGGCACGTACCAAGGGCCACAAGAAACAATATAATACTGATCATTGATCCAACAAATCAAATAAAAAGCGGAAACACTCCACCTCTGCACATGGAGACAGGAAGTGGTTCGGTGACTAATGGTATCTGTCAATTAAATCCCATATGCACACACTTTCTAGAGCAAATCCTCTGTGCATTTTATCAATCAAAAAATTGACAGTCAGTCATTTTGCGAAAAGATTAGTTTACAATCAGCATCGTAATGCTTTAAAAGTGTTTACCTGTGTTCTTAGTGTGAGTTAAAAAGGAGAAACAGTAGGGACAGAAGTGGGACTGTTTTTGTAGATTTGCCATGATAAAAGCATTAAAGCATTGTGTGTCTAAAGTTAAAGTTCTTTAAGTTCCAAGGATGATAATGACTTTAGTGGCCAAGCAGAGACAGACCGACTAAAATCCTCACTGGTGCCATGTTTAAATAGATCATTTAGTCAAATGATTTTCAATGAATTGTACTACATTTTGTTGCATTTGAATGCAGGTATATGTTGGGGGAAAATGGTTTTTAAACATCATTCTGAGTGATTCACAGGCTGAGGTATCAGATACAGAGAGAGTAAATTTTGCAGTTTAGGGCAAAAGCTGTAATTTCATTACACAAAGTTCCATAAAATCCACTGTGCAGCTGGCATGATGAAACCTTATCTGTGATAATTGACCATTAACGCCAGGCTTGTTTTTGCTCTGTGCACCTCTGTTCAACGGCTCCAGATATTATGATTGCCACTGGATCACTGGAAAGTATCACAATATTTTTATTAACTTAGTTACACATCCATCCTGCCAGACAGCTAAGCCGCTTTGGCTAATGTATGAGCAATGCTCTGCGCTGACCTGTCAGATGACTCTCACTGCCCTCCTTGCTTTACCCTGACAGTCCTAATGTGCTGCTGTGAGACCCTGGATTAGAAATTTCGGCTTTCATTCTCTCATCATTAACAGAGGCTAATAGACCTCATTTGCAAAATGAAGAGATGTCGACTTGAATATGTAACGTTTCCAGATTACTTCAGAAAAAGGTCACAGTCTTTGTTAATAAGCGGGCAGATTGAAGGGTGCAGGGCACTCTTTGTCTGGTATCAGTCACTTCCAGTCAGAATAGAACAACTGTATTGAGTCTTCTAGCTTTCTACTGTACTATGATAAATCCAATGCAAAGCAAGCAGAAGCAACATGCAAACTCAAATACACTCTTAAAAATAAAGGTGCTTCACGATGCCACAGAAGTAATGAAAGAGAGTTGTCGAGATCATAAAAAGGTAAGAAAGAGATGGTTCTACACAGAACCTTTGATTGAATGTTTCTTTGTAAAACTAAGTATTTTTCTCCTTTTAAACTTTTTAAAAGTGCTTTATTTTTTAAAGGGTGCATCACTGTAGCATTGACTTTAGTGCAACTAAATTATTATTGTCACCGAAAATGTGTTCCCTTTATTTCTTAAAAAAGCTAAATTTTACCTTACATTTATAGAAAAATGAGAAAAAAAAAACCCTCAAAGGCCACCAAGTGAGCCCGAACCACCACTGGTGCCCTTTCAAAAAATAAATAAATGAAATAAAAATTATGATATGACAGTTTTTGAATTGGAAAATATGTGTAGCCTACTCACAATATCCATCTCTTGGGCTGTAGTTCATAAAGCAAAAACCGATGAGCATCAGGACGATGGTTCTCCATGTAATCTTGCGAAGGAGCTGTGGCCATGGAACACCTTTCCTATGCATCGAGGTGAATGCTAGCACTACAGAAGTACCCATGATGAACACAAACCTTGCCAAAGAATTAAAGATAGTATTATTGTACATAACATACTGTGCATCATTACATATTTATGCCTTTATTTGAATAGTTTAATGCAAGTGTTTTAGCAAGTCTGGATTTGTGTATGTCAAATGAAGGATGGATTTGATATGCATGGCTTTTTTCCAAAACAAACAGATCCACAATTTTAGATGATTACTGCATTGCTAGGTCTATATACACAGAGGAATCTGCATTCATTCCATCGTGGGTATTACAAGCTTTATGTATACTCTCAGAGAAAGAAAGATTAATTGGCATAGGCAAAGCATTTTAAACGGTGGTGGGTTGGAAAAGCCTTAAATCTGAAAGGTCCTGAAGGCAGATCCAAACTGTTGGACTGAAGTCCCACTTTTTCCATATTAATCTCAAAAATGGAAAGTAATAATTCTCCATCGATTCATTAAGTACATGCTGGCAGCTCACCAAGGCATCACAAGATCCGCTACTGTGAGACCTGTAATGTACATGGAAAAAGACTTTCACGCACATGAAAACACACACACATTTAGAACATGGCTGTTTGATTGACATTATCTTATTGCTGAATGACTGACAAAATTAGTTTTATCCTCATAATCGCACTTAATTGTAAACTAACGCTGTCACTCAGAGTGTAGCAACTGATGGTAAAAGATTGTGTGCCTTCAAAAACATTGTTTTCTCATTATTTTTCGATTTTCAGACAGCAAATGATTTATAAACGCTCATACAGCCATGACAGAGGAGGCCTCACAGTAATATGAAAATCCATCTGCTTTCCCTTATGATCAATACAATTCTGCTGATATGATGAAGAGGCCATTATGAGCCTTAAATTGAGTTCATCTGTGAATACTCCAGGAGATGTGCTTCGTAATAGACCCCCATTAAAATTTAACATGCAACCCCTTCTCATCTGCGTCCTTTGAGGATGTTCATCCAAAAGTTATACTGTAGATGTAAAGTATAAAATGCACGTTGAATGAAAGTGTCTCTTTGATAAAGGAGCACTTTAAATGTAAGTGTGTTTAAATGTTTGCACATAATGTCTTTGAGGCATCATTTAAGCTTTCATTTTCTTTTGGATGTACTTAATTAGTGGTATTTATGCAAAAATGACTAACTAAAAACTTTAAAACATTTGTAAGTGTATACTGCTAACTCAGTTTTCAACTGTTGTACATCAGTTGCAATAGAGCCCTGTGTAGAGTAACAGATAGCTAGATCATCCCAGATCAAAATATATGTAACCAATCAGCAAAATAACTCACCATTCCAAGGTGCATGCTGGAAAAACCAGTATCCGCCTCCACCATAGTTCACAAATACCATGACCGTCAGAGAGAAACTGTAAACAAACAAAAAAAATACATAAAATGTATTTTGAATATGGAGTATCTTTTCATTTTAAACATATTATCTAAAAATAATATTAAGCAAATATTAAGACCATTAAAGATCAATATTGTTATAAAGCAGAATTTCAAAGATTTTGACAAAAGATGTTGTTGTTTCATTTCTTCCTTTTTTTCTAATTGAGTTTAATGAGATTCAGAATATTCTTACCGTTTATACAACATGCATTAACGTTCAAAAGATTTTAATCTGGTTAATAAGAGTGCTTTAAAGAAATTAATACTTTCGTTAAGGTATTAAATTGATCAAAAGTGACAATAAAGACAGTTATAATTTTAAAAAAGTGCATATATATATATATATATATATATATTCAAATATATATATATAGTTCAAAACAACTGTATATATATATATATATATATATATATATATATAAACAGTTGATGTGAACTGTCTATATATCAGATAATCCTGAAAAAAATTCAGGATTTCTACAAAAACTGTAAGCAACTTAATTGTTTTTAAAATTAATGATATAAAGTGTTTTCTGAATGCCAAATCAGTATATTACAATGATTTCTGAAGAATCATGTGACACTGAAGATTTCACATAATGTGCCGTCCTGTACCATAACAGGGGGAAAAAAAACTTTGATGAGCATAAGACATGTCTTTCATTGTGCCAACCCCAAACTTTTAAACTATTGTGTACAAACAAAAAAGCAAAATTGATAAATTATTTTTACAATATCCTTTGGTACATCAACTGTCACTTGTACAATTTAAGGTAAACTGTATCAGTATTATAGATCATAATGCCAGAGTTGTGGCATTTGTTTTATACATCAGAGACGAAATGCTGTGTAAGGTAATGCAACCTAAGCATTATGAATCACTCAGGAAATGAACGTTTGTCCTCTGAATCGCTTCACCCAGAAGTGCTGACTAAAGCCCTCTGCTGTAATTTATTGTAGACGTGTAACTTAGCGCAAGGAAGCCAAGCTGCAACTAACTGTGCATGATGGAACACTACATTGAATTAACAACAGCAGGAGATGCTTTTTATTGCACGTCAGAAAATGCATGTTTGCACTATACGACATAAATATACCTGTGGACATGAAATTGATTTTTGTGATCATACCCTGAGACAAAACTCTCAGCTATTAAACTGACAACACTCGAATCACACCGTTAAAGTGTTTTCTTTGGTTTCTCTGTATAAGAACATTCTGAGAAACCAAAGCACTGCATGGACCTTCAGATAAACTTCATTCAATCTAACCGATCTAAATTTTTCCTCACCAAATTCAATTAGGAGGTCAGAACAGAGACCATTACTGCTCCTTTTAGGCCTAACCTGCTGATACAAGATTTTAATCACATGCCATCCTCTAAAGAGCACTATTAAAGTAAGCATGTCTTTGTCTTTCTTCTCTCTCTCTCTTTTACACACATACCCTTTCTCACACACTTTGCGATTGCATCCATTAGTATCCATAGTAACGATGACAAAGGTTAAGTCATTTTCAAGATGAGACTATGGCACAATGTTTGCAATATAGCATGTTATGGCCAATCAATTTAATTAAAAACCCCTCAGTGTTTGGGAGGCTTTTACTCTCTTAAAAAAAGGCCTTGCAGAGCAGATTATGTATTTTATTGCTTTAAGCTTTGTCTTTTTGTCATAACCTGTAAGTTATCAAAAAGAGGCAACAGACACTAAAACAATGTTGTGTCTTTGTGTTGCCTCTTATTAACCAGTGTTGTTAACAAGCACAAAATGTATTTGGCAGTTACCCCCAGTGTATATTTATCATTGTCATTTTATCCCAGAGCTGTAGCCCTTTGTACTTCCTGAGAGAGCACATTTGTAATTTATACTGTACATACTGCAGTTTTCACTTTAAAAAGCCTGAGATTTCAAATAAATCTAGTACAGGTAGCATTCGTGTACATAAACTACTACAATTATTCTCATTCGAATTAAATTACGTAGTTCATCCTAACCTTTTCTGATCTGTAATGTATGTAAACATATTTCCACTGTGATAAACTTGAGATATCAAATACAACTAGTCCAGGTAAAATTGAAATACTTAAAAATGTTAAAAATTAAAATCGAGGTGTTGAATAACATTCAAATTAAATGAGATAATTAAAGTTAAAGTTGTTCAACTCCTGGATGACTTTCTGTTAAACATAAAAGAAGATTGAAGAATGTGGGTAGCCAAAGAGATGCAGGTCCCCATTGGCTTTCACACTACGAAAACATCAATGGGAAACATCTTCGCGTTCTTCAAAACATCTTATGTTAAGCAGAGAAAAGAAATGTATACAGGTTTGGAACAAATTAAAGGTCATTTATATTTTTGCTTGGACTATCTTTCCAGTAGGCAAGAACAAAACAAAATACTTTATGAAGAGTAAAGAGTTGCAAGTTAATTTTCTTTCCTGCTTAGAAACATACAGGGTATATTTAACTAAATGAGCACATTTGCTGTTATCATCACAAAACCACCAGCGTCAATTTGTAATCACAAATATGAGGAAACTGGCTGCAGGCTTTTGGCCGGCGAGATTAAAAACCAAATCCTTTTTAAAAAATTAAAATGCAAACAAAGTCTACAGTTCTACTATATATCATGTTGATAGCAACTGATGAATTAAGGGTGCTGTTCTTCAGCTCTGAGAAAAACCGTAGCCGCAACAATTTCACCAGGGCGGTGGGCAGATGACAGATGCTTCTGTCTTCAGTGGAAAGTTTTGACTCGTTGCTGGACAGGCCATATTTCATGTTATACAACAAGGGAGTTGCAACACTACAGGCTTTCTCTAGGTTGATATGCTCACAAAGAGCCAAAGACATCCACTGACATTATTAAGTTCTGTGTATATCCAAATCAGGGATCCCATGTGTATTTTGTAGTGTTGATTTAGTTTTGGACCCTCAATAGCTGCAAAGCTCTTGTGAAATATCGTGCATTTGCTGCAGAATCCAATATCACCTCGGCATCATGAATCAACGGACCTGACAAGCCAGCTGTGATGTCATCCACCGAGTCTATATGTATGAGATGATGTCTATATCTTATTCAAATTCAGCACTCTAGTGCCAGATTACGGAATACTTAGGCTGAAATGAAGGAAACGTTAAAACAAAGAGCCAAGGTTTCCAGCCACACTGATAAAACCATTAGGCTTAACAAGGCAATGAACTGTTTCATATCCAAGAGTAAAAGCAGGTTTAGACTGAGTGGAACATCTGTTTTTATCAGCACTGCGGTTTACAAGGAATATGATTACGAATGTGAACTCGGATGCATTTATGAATTGCGCTAAAAGTTTCGCATAAAGAGGCTGGAACAAAACGTATGGCAATTCTAAGAACCATAAAAGCTTGGTTATTCTAACTGTCATTGACAGTATAAATTGCCACTGGTGATTGCTATCTGAAAAGCACTTTTGCAACACACATGGATTATCCATTACACAAATCTTGATCTGGGAAGTCATATCCTCTCCAGCTCCAGATCTACAGCCTGCTGAATATGTGCTGATATGTTCCTTGTATTATTACATCAATTACTGGGAAGTAAGAGGTCAAAACCGTAGCAGCTTCCTGTGTCGGGTGAGGCGTGCTTCTGCATTTGCCCCCGAGCCACTATCAAGCCCTGCTGGGCTTCCCGATTAAATCACATCACCCTTGCTCAACAGCAATCCACTGTTCCACACCACAGAGGCAAAATATATTAGAGACGATGCCTAGAGCGACCTCTGTAAACAATGGCTCGAGTGAGTGTATGTCCAGCCTGCGACCCCTTACAATCTCTTTAGCCCTACAATGCATTCTCTGGGTGAATGTGGCCATCAAGCCAATGACAACTGATAGGTATTAATAGGTTCACAGTGTTTAGAGAGTTCAGCATGTTCAATATTAAGTTACCATTTATAACTGAAAAGTCATTTTTTGGTTACCCTCTAAATGTGTCCAGTGACTTTAGCCTTGATGACTTTGATTTGCTTTTGTCCACAGAAGGTTCATTATTCGCCTCATCCTAAAAAAAAAACAACAACTAATCAATTCAGTTTGTCATTAAATAAAGGTCCGTTCTAATATTACAAAGGTATATATTCTTTGAAACATAGGAGTGACATATTTGAATGAACATGGTAGTTGAAGCAATATATATGGACACATACACACACCCACATATTTTTGTGTATATTTCATACATACACGTAATTTTGATACTATTTTGTCAGGAAAAAATTATTATAATTTGTATAGTTGCCCCCTATAGGTTGATTTGGGAAATTTGGTGCTGGGCGTCCGGCCAGAGGAGAACTGGCCCCAACTAAGCCTGGTTCTCACAAGGTTTTTTCCCCCATTCTCTCATGGATGGGTTTTGGTTCCTTGCCGCTGTCGCCTTAGTTGGGGACAGCTGATTTCTAGTGATTATCGTCGTCTAAACTACAGAGACCGTCTCTCCATTTGATAAATAAAGTTTTATTTCATCATTATGCATTAACATCACTCTATTTTCCTACTTGATAATGTGCAGTGCTTTTCTACAATCTGTATTGTTAAAAGTGCTATATAAATAAAAGTGACTTGACTTGAATATAGATTATAAATTAGTGGCTGCTTTGGCCATATTTTAGGAAAATGAGCAGGCTACATGCTTGGGAAGCATGAATAGTTTCTCTCATTTCCAAAGAAATATATTCCCATTCACCATATGGTCTTGTGATGGCAGTGAGATCCATCACAAAGAAATTAGCATTACCCTCTTCCTGCTCTGGCTCTCCACACAACTGGATGAAAGGCCGCAGACGAAGCTAATCAAACTCTCAGACCAGGACAATCAAACAAGATCTCCGAAAATTAAACTATATCTGCTCCCAGGCTCCGTGTCTGTCTCTGGGGGGGGGGGGGGGGGGGGGGGGGGGGGGGGGGGGGGGGGGGGGGGGGGGGGGGGGGGGGGGGGGGGGGGG
>JAUCMU010000024.1:8706857-8740866 GCA_032275025.1 Enteromius treurensis
GATTACAGTTGCTATGAACTAAGCATAAATAAATGCACAGTGTATGATGCATAACATCTGTTGTATCATGTATGAACCGTTTTGCCCTCACCAGTTCTGTGGAGTTTTGAGATCTGCCACGCCAGATACGGTTCTTCAGCCTCTGTGTACAGCTGCATCTATAGTGGTGTAAAACAATGTTTTATTTTAAATCAAATAAAAAAATAAAAATAAACTAGGTTTAAATACTGTTTAAAAGTTTGGACAATTATACATATTTGTTTTAAAATTGTTTGGTGAAAAGTTCAATCAAATTTTAAATCAATTCACTTTGATCAATTCAATCCATCCATGCTGAATAAGAGCATTCATTTCTTCAAAAAAAAAAAAAAAAAAAAAAAAACCTGACCCCAAACTTTTGAACAGCAGTGTAATTGCAAAAACAGATAATATTATTACCTGAGTATATAAGGTAACGAGGCCCAAAATACAGTGATAGAAGCCAGAGTCAAGAAAGTCGCCAACAGTGCTGAGGAATCAATATCAAATAAATAAGAGCAATGGTTATACAAACTTTTACTCTATTTCAAAGAGAACTTGTTTTTTATTGTTTATCAATAAGGATTCTGTGAATGCTTCTTGAATACAGCAGTTAGTCGGTTACGGTAATTAAAAATTAAAAGGTCACAAACAAGTTTCTACGATTTTCCCAGCCTTTGCTCTGAACAGCCTCTGTCACCCATGCTGTGCCACGAGGGAGCTCTCAAGAATCCAGCAGTGTCTTTTTATGTAATCTGAAGCCAGTCTATAGGCGTACAATCAATATATGAAACCCAAGCCTTGAGTCTCCAATAAGGCCATGTACTGAGGCAATATTTTCACAGGGCATGATGGAATGGATCATATCGACTGTCAGAGACCATCCTCCATGATACTGACTGCTTAAGGGAAGGTGTAAAACAGGAAGCCAAAATGCATCATACCCAAGTATTTGGAAGCTGCGCAGACATCTTAATTCAGTTTGCATATACTGCAAAATAAAACCAAAGGTCTGACTGAAGTGAGATCAGGCGCATTTGATATACTTTTTCCATAAACCTTAAATTGAGTTCAACATTGTTACATAACGCTTACATCAGGCCTAAATTGGAAGGCCACAGTTTATCATCTTTTATAATCAAAACATGGAAAAAAACCTTACACAGAATATCATGGCTAATCAAATGGACGCGCTGCACCCGGTAATCTCAAGCCATTACTTTTTAATGGGACAGTGGAGATCTTTTGTGGAAAAACAAACACAGAAAGGACCATTTGATCAAAGTGTGAATACACTTGATGACACAAGGGGAAACAGTGATGCTGTGATGATACTATAGTGATGACTGAGTGCAGGAGCTTGCACAAACTGGCCCTGAGATAAATAAACACTGCGTGTACATCCAATGCTGTGCCCACCTAAGAGTACATTTAAGTGTGTCATGTTTTTCGTGCCTTGAATTTCCTTTAACTTTTAAAGCAAGAGAAACTAATTGGTTTCTATAAAAAAATAAACCAACATTTATATATATATATATATATAAATACTAAAGCTAAATAAAACTATGCAATTTTAAATACAGTTTAATATTAATAGATTGTTGTCTATCCTTCTATAGTAAAATAATAAATTAATTAGTTTAATAAATGTTTTATCTACTGGCAGTGTAGATTTTAACAGTGTAAAAAAAACTGCTCATAGTTTTGTGAGGTAAAAAAATATTTTAGCGCTTATAAAAGTTAGTTTAATAATGAAATTAAATTTAACATAATTTTTTTTATAAACAATTGACAGTACATTAATCTTAACGGGAAAAATCATCTGCTTACATGAAATGGATGGGGGTTATATAATGTACAGTTTGCTTTTATACAATAAAAGCTTATTTAATTTAATATATAATATCACACATTTTATGAACAGTAAAATGGGTCAGTACCTAAAATACATAAATCCCTTTTTATTTTCAGGAAAGCGGTAATAATTTTTGTGGATCCATGGAATCAAAATATCCTCTTACTGTAATCAAAACCTGAAAACAAGCTTTGAGGACAATTGCTGTCATGTGTTTATTTGTAGTGAAAGGTAATGCGGGTAATGCTGATCATCACTGTCTAATTATCCTCAATCCTCAGCAAATTACCCTATTATGTGAACAGTGAATTATGTAACTCTTATTGCATAAGTTGAACATCTACAAATAGTAACGTTACTCTAATTTGCGCAGTTAAGTCCAAATGTTAATTAGTGTTTAAGGTTAAGCAGACCAATTACTGTATGTTTGTATAATTTGCTGCTTGTAGTCATTACAGACGTAAGACTGAGGTCATAGTTTCTATTTTTCACTCCAAGGCAGCCTTAAAATATCAGTCTGGGGGGGACACTAACTTGATCACTCTGGGTAGTGCATTTTTTTTTTTTTACTCGCTGTCCCCTCATCCGTTCTTCTTAACATCTGCTGATCACTAGCACCATCACTTAAGTTGTGAGAGCCCTTTGGAGCTGGAGTGTAATCACCAGCCAGTCCGGCTAATGGAAGCTCATCATATAGCCGAGAGTTTAGTCACACTGGCCATATATCTGACAGATAATGGCTACTTGCCCTTAAAAGTCTGATCTACAACATAATCTGCACTATTGCGAAGTAGACGGCGCATTATGGAGCGTGGTGCTTTCAAAACCCCATTATGCTTTAATCCTTCACGCTCCTCTAATGTATTTCCCACAATGCTCCCCTCCCGGGGCATCTTCCAAAACAAACATGGCAGAAAAGCTTTTCTTTGAGCTGTTTTTTCAAGAAACGAGCAGTTTAGCGGATCAATACAGTCTCAACTGACTCCTGGGATATGAGAGAGGCGCTTTCCTTCTGAACTTTGGAACTCAATATATGTCTTTTTGATGACTTATTTAATGTTTTTAATTACACAACATGCATACTTACGCAGATAAGCGTTATTCGGACTCCTATCCTCACCGAGAGAACAGGTTACATTATTTAGCAATCCAGATGGCCTCATCCAGAGAGAATAATGGCCAGCTTCCTCAAATGTCTGACTCAGACTAGGGAGGAGAAATAATGTCATCAACATGTAATAAAACACTGATCCATCTATCACATGGTTATAGTCGTGATGATGGTTACTGAACTTTTTATTGTTTTGTTTGAAAAGCTTTCTCCTTTTTAAACATTATTTACAATTTCTGTTTCACATCATCCCCAACATTTTCAGTTTTATGAATTTGTTGTTTTCTTGTTAATCATAAATTGTTTGCTGACTGATGTGAGTAACCTCTCATGTAACTGTTTAACTAAAGTAGTCCAAAAATCAACTTCCACCCTTATATTTACAAAAACCAAGTTGATTTATATAGTTCATCACCAACGTTTTTGTATTTTATGATTGTATTGTATATATAAGTGCCTCTTTGAAGCAGCATGGAGTTAATAACAAAACAAAGACATTGAAAAGGCTGAAGGGGGCCATCTAGAGGCAAACTTGGAGAACTGCAGCTTTTGAATCCATTTCACCTTTTTCATCCCTCAAAATGTGCACTATAAGCCTTTATTGATCGACCTGGGAATGACATAGTGCCCGGCACGTTCTTTGGGGGAGAAAGTAAATCGATATTAGCTCGGTCTGGAAAGGGACCTCGGTATCGATCTTAAAGAAGCCCAGGACTAGACCCCAGCCGTACGGTGGGAGAGATACTATGACTTGTCTTATGAAATCAGACACTCCTGACAAGCTATTTGAAAACGGCCCAAACCTTGATGACTGTTTGAGGCCCAAGTTGTTTGTAAATACTGCTACGGTTTTCTCCTTCCAAAATCCCAGCTGGGGTTTGTGAGAGGCCCCCGAGCTTGGATGTTTTAATGGTCTTTTTCATCATTATTCCAATGTCAGCTTGTTAACCCCAAAATGCAGTGCAATCATTGCACAGTGAGGTATTGTACAAAGGGCAGCACTAAAGCCAGGTCACATTCAAACACACAGACATAAAAATTCTCAGTGACTGCAAATGCAATTGGCTGCTATTAGGGCAATATATCTAGTCTATGTAAGGTCCTCCTGTGCCTGATTTATAAACAGCTTTATTGAAAAGTCAAAATTTTAAAAGGATCATTATTTAAGATGATGTTAGTTAATATATGTAGCAAATTGAGGTGTAGTTCAAGGTGATTTTTACCTGCACAGAGTGCCGTTTTCATCCACAGGTGTGATTTTTAGAGTCAGTGTGAATCGTGTGCTCACCACCACAGAAATATTGCTCTGACCATTCTCAACTGTGACAAGGGGCTTATAAAGACACTGTTGAAGAGGTAGATTGCGGTCATTTAACATGTGTCATTTTTGAATATTCGAGCAGGCAAAAGGTTTGTTACACGTCTTTTTAGATATTTTTGAACACTATTACTTTATTGGATAAAGCTTTATACTACTAAAAACATTGCATGACATTTTGGTATATATTTTGTATACATTCTCTATACAAAAAAAAAAAAGTAAATACCTTATAACAGAAATCTGAGGTGTAGTAAACACTAACATTGTATGGAAGTTCGTTATGGAATTTTAGCAATGCCTCGTCCATTTTCAGCTTGTAAACTAAAAAAGGACAGAGATTCCAGTATGCTATGAATATGCGCATTTATAGCTACATATTTTAAAAAACTTGAACATCATTACTCATGTCTTACCTTCATGGTTTCTCTCACACAGCCCTGCTGAAAGAAGAGTAAAAAAAGAGACAATTTGCATGATAGGCTTGTTTGTCTTCATTGTTAATCCCAAATCTGCTGTATTTCTATTTGAGCATATGAAAACAGTGAGCGCTCAAAGATCACTGTCCTGTAGGCTACATGTGATTACATGTGATCTTTGAGATGTGTTGAACAATTTTATTACCAGATGACACCAAAAGAAGATTGACCAATGAAGATAGGAAGGATAATTAACTATGGAGTAGCACGTGCTAGATAAAAAGAATAAAGAACACAGCCAAAAATAGCATTGAAGCATAAGGATGATACATAATCATAAAATGCACAAATCACAATGATCTGTATCCGAAAGGTTACGTTTAGTGTATAAATGTAAAAAAAGGGAATAACAGAAATCATTTTGATCTTAACTAAGCTTATCTTATCTTAGGAGATAAAGATAAAATGGAAAATTTGGACTTCCCATGTTTGTACTCATGTAAAGGCGTGTGCCTGTGTTTGACCCTGGGTTAATATTTTCATTCAAGAGGGATAATTTCCTCTTTTGCCACATCCAGATAGGCATAAGGCTACGTCCACACGAAGCCAGAGCTTTCCGTATCCGATATTTTGCCCCCTGCTCTCAAGAAATATTTGCATCCACAAGAAACTCACATAAAACAGCGAACATGCCAGACCACCTTGTTTTAATAACAAGCCTTTTTCCTGAACAGGCGCTTGCTATTATTAGTCATAGTTTTATTTATTTTTTTTACATTTTTGTCAGTTAATAACGATCAGCACTCCGTCTCAGCTAGTTCATATTCTCTCTCACTGTCTGGAATCTTAATCTCAAACAAATTCCTGCTTCGTTCAGGCTTTTAGACTGGGCAGCCGTAGCAGCAAGAGGGCCCATATATTAATATTCAATAGTGCGTACTGACGTTACCTGGTGACTTTTCAAGAGCGTCCAATCACGCAACTCAGTTAATATTCATAAGTCGTCCCTTCGCCGTAGTAGGATTCACACTGTGGAAACAGGTTGAAATCCAGCTGCTTGCACGAGACCATATCAGCGCCACAAAGCAACAGCACCCACAAAATGGTAAGAAAAACATATAAAACCTTTTTAATTGTAACGAATTATTCTTACCGCACGTCGGGTAATAACCAAATCGTGCATATCTTTACTTTAAGTTGCAAATAAATGCGTTAACAAAAAAGCTTTAAATATACTGGAACTGGCTGGGCAGGTTACGGTGTTATTTTATTTTTACATTAATTTATAAAATCGTTTTGTTGTACTATTACACGATTTCAATGAACTGTTTCGTTTTTTAGACACAATCGAGTAAAGGATTTTTGCCGATTTAAGGTTTTGCCATGTAACAGTCTTTTGTGGTAACGTTAGAGTTTAAAAGCGCGTTTTATAGCGCGCGTGTTGTCAAAACTGTTAATCATTTAATAGAACACTCGTCAAGCTTTCGTGGTATTGCTTCGCTTTCGTTCGATCCGTGTCTGTTCGTGCAGCAGCATTAGTTCAGCAGATTAGACTGTTGCTAAGAGACCTGTTGATGTCAGCCAGCTTTATCAGTGTTGGAGCTTCAGTAGGACTGACATGTGTTTGCTCAGGGGCTCTGATGGTTCAGTCAGGGACAATAGTGTGTGGTTAGTGCAAAAGAAAATGCTGACACAAATTAGCTTAATCTTCCTTTAATGGACAATATTTCTATACAATAGTGGACAATAGTTTTGCCCAAACCTATTTATAGAAAGTCTATATTTTCAGGACAGTTACCTTTTTTATACATGTATGTTTTAATGTCGTCTTGAGACGGAAGCTCATGTGATCTTTACTGAAGGGGCACGAGGGAAGAGTTAAGTAGCTGAGGAATTTCATTACTCTGACCACCACAGGAATACACTGGAAGCTCTTAAAATTGAAAATGCAAGTCATCATTGTTTCCATATGGGGTTCCCAACAACCAATCACAGGGTTTTTTCCCGAAACATCCTCCTTGGAATACTTGCATAAGTGTATAAGTGTTTGCAAAACCTTTTAAATGCTATGTGTTCTATTCATTTTACGTGATATATTAAATAATATAACTGAATACACAAATTGTCAACAAAACTTTTCACGTTATTAGTTTTTACTGTTTTTTTTTTACTGCATATAAAAAACTATGTAGTATTTAGCCTACTATACACACACACACACACACACACACACACACACACACTTTATTTTATTCACAGAGATTTGTATAATTTTATTTAAAAAAAACCACAAACATAGAATTAAATGATTTTTTTTTTAATGAGAACTGTTTTAAACACTCAGGCTGGGAAGATCCAGACTCTTACTATGGAGGAAAGGGAGCACCTTCTGCCCATGATGAGGAACGCTCAGTGGGTGGAGGTGGTGGAGAGAGATGCCATTTACAAAGAGTTCCTCTTCAAAGACTTCAACCAAGTAATAACATCTTCTAACAAGTTATCTGCTTCATCTAGTTATGTACTTCACAATTTATATACATGCAGCTTGCATCATATTTTTATGAACTGTATGCAAAATGTTAAGACATGCTCTTTCCCCTTTAGGCTTTTGGGTTCATGTCCAGAGTAGCACTACAGGCTGAGAAAATGGATCATCACCCTGAATGGTTTAATGTGTATAATAAGGTAAATACATAATACCGCACATCAGTGTGCCATTTTTGAATACATTGAGGGTCATGACTGCGATTGCAGTTGTATTTTTTTTAAATATAACGTCAGTTATAAATTATTGAGATCTAGTATTCATGTAAAAATAAAATTCTGAAAATAATTATATTTATAGTACATTTTATAATTTTTTTTACAAATATAAAAGTCAACAGATACAAATTTTTAGAGAAGAAACAAATTAATTTGATGATTTTTTGGGGGTTCAATGTCAGTATAAGACTAGGAATGTGTATTATTTAATTGGATTGTATATCTTCTTGTTTTCTCTCTGGTAGGTTCAGATCACCCTCAGTACTCATGAATGCGGAGGTCTCTCGCAGCGTGACATCACGCTTGCAACCTTTATAGATCAGGCCTCTGTCCTCTGAATGGACCCTGTCACCTGACAGCTTGTCAGTTGCCCTCTGTAGCCTGTAAAACCGGACCAACTATATTGCGAAACTTCAATTACCACAGTTTTCAATTTTGACTGTGTGTAGTCTGCCTGTTACATCTGATCATTTCCCAATAAGTATTAATGGAACGGTCAGGAGAAATCTCATCTTTAAAATAATTTGACAATTAACACAATACATAAACATACTTTAGAGATGAGAACTGATAGCACACTAAAGAGACCACATTACCTTATTGTGTTCTATGGCTTATTTTTTTGAAGTAAATATACGGTGCCTTTATTTTCAACTGATGTGTTCCAGCAATGACATGGTTAGTGCCTCAATGTACTGTATTAAACGGAATATTTGCCAACTTTGGCACTGTGAAATTAATGTATTGTTTGTCAAAGCACTTGGCTGCTGTTTAACCAGTGATGGCACAAAACTGTCTTTTTGGATTCAAGACGTGAGCAGCAGCTTTAAAAAAAAAAAAACACAGGGCCTTAATGCACGTTGAACTTGTGCTAGATTATATGGAACATGTTTTTGTAAATATGCTCAAGAGTAAAGGTTGCGTCTAATTGCATGCACTTTTAAAAACTTGTCTCAATGCATTGCATTCTTTTAGATTTTTTATAGTGCTTTAAAACAAGAGACACAAAGGAATAAATATATATAAAATATACACTTCTTAAAAATATAGATTTTTGCCATTTTGCCTTTAGATAGACAATGTAATGACAAGAAGTGAAGTGGGACCAGGAAAGGTCCACGAGATGGAATTCGAATTTGGGACACCCACAGTGCAACTTTTTTTTAGGTAGTAAAACTTGAATCGAGCACCATGTTTTCATAAAGCTGCAAAAGACACAATCTGAACACGTATGCAAAGCACATTTACATCGAACGATAATGGAAAGGTACTGCAGTAAATGCCAGAACTAGTTTTAAGTGAACGGCCCCCTTATTCAGTAAAATAGTGAAAAGTAAATCTATTGCGGACCAGCATATTTATTTCAAGACAAAGTTTATTGGTTATTATAGGAACAACAAAAACGCAGGACAAGATTGAAATGCATTGCATGACGTGGTAAAGGCCTAGTCCCTGAGGCTGATGTAGCTACTGTGTTAACCTAATAGCACACACCCTGACGTCAGTGGAAGGCATATAGGTGAATGCTGTAAGTTTTGTGCTTTATACAGCCATAACTGTAGAGGTCATGTAATGCTTCAAAAATTCAGATCAAGGTGCCTCAGTTTTTAGTAGTTACAGTAAGTACAGATTATTGCATAAAGACATGAAATGCTTCATTTAGGCAAGAAGGGTAACTATTTGAAGACAAATTTCTACATCTATGTCCTAGCCTACGGCATGTTACAGTTCTTGAGACTACACTGTACTGCAGTGGTATCATAAAGAAGAAAACTGTCCTACTTTCTACTTGAAGGACCCCAAAAAGAGGTTAAAAACGTACATGGAAAAAAACAACAACAACAAACACACGCACACATTGAAATATGAGACATTATATTAGTGATTTAAAGTATAAAAACACACACAGTGGTCACAAATATTATGAGTGCTTAAGGGATTACACTGTTGACAAGATCTGGTGTGATGTTTCCATGATACCACGTCATCACGTCCTCATATCGCAGACTTCATGCACAAAATTAATTTCCCTTCTTGCTGTTCCAGGCCATTCAGTTGAGTTAAGCTGGAGCAAAGATCCCAAACAAATACAACACACAAAAGAAAGTCTCAAGAATCAAGTCTCTCTAAAAACCGTTGTCAGTGAGTACCGTGACATTGACTGACGATCAAAATGTGACATTTATCAGGATTTGACTTGAGGGAAACCATTAATGATTACATGTACAATTATTTTAGATCTGAGGTAGATAGGGTGAAATGTGATCATTGAAAACCCAAATGGATGGGTATTTGAACCTGTAAATATGGTTGAGCTGCACAACCTGGTTGGTGGATTTGTTAAATTTTGCCCTGATATCATTTTCCATAGGTAACTTAAAAGAGAGAGCTATTTTCTCTTAACTAAGATGGATGTTTGATCTATCCTAGTTATGGTGAATTTAAAATAAATACATAAAATTAAACGGCTGCTATACAGGTTCACCTGAGCAGTGCTACCATCCTAAAATGGTCTGTAATGTTTTCAAGTTTCTATTGTGAAAGAGATGGGAATATTTAAAATACTAACACCCATGGCTTATCCTTATCAATAGCATTAATGGATTTAAGTCTAACCTGCATTATTTAAGCTTTTCAATAACATCTAAAATCTAAAATTAGCGGGACAACATTATGCTCTGGTATCCTGAAGTTTAAGTGCCAGAAAAAAAAACACTTCCCAAAGATAATAGTGGAAATGTAATAAAATACAAACGGTGTGCACTGGTCAAAATAATAAAGAAATTAAACTATTAAAAATGGTCACCAAGATTAAATGAGCAAGTCCCAGACCCTTCACAGATATTTGTGCAGCTGTCTCTTTAGCCTTACATACTGGCGCTCCCTAGTCACAAATCCCAAAATGTCAGGTGACTATGGCTTATACATAAAATAGTTAGTTGTAAATAAATGATGTAATGAACTAAATCAATGATTAGATGATTGTGGTGAACATCCCTTCAGCCAGGTGGAAACCTCGACAGTCAATCTCAGTGCGCTTTGGAGTTGCCATTCAAGTGGTTCTTATGGTTTTTGTGGTGCTTGTTCTGTATCTTGGGCACCTCAGTGCTATAGAGGCAGTCCAAAAAGCCCTGTGAAACCTCAGTCACCATCGATCGGTCAGGAATGGACTGGGCCATGCCATAGATGGCTCCCTACAACATAAAAGGGGAAGTTAATACAGGGTTATTTCATTATGGTTTATCAGATGGGATTATACATGTACAAATAGACTGAAGTCCCAAGGGAGGATTTTACTCATCGTGTTCTTATGTACAATTGCCTGGAAAAAATAGCAATATATAAACTTGAAATGTGAAGCTCAACCAAAATTACACTTTTGAATAGAGTTTGACAGAATCGGTTTAAATCAGTTACATCTGTTAGAAGTAGGGGTGTAGGAATACAAACATGTATAAATACTTTTATATAACTATGGATGCAATAAAAATAACTTTACTATATTTTTGATCCAATAAATGCTGCTTGCTGGACCTTTTTTTGTTAACTTAATAGAGAAACTATAAGTGAACAGTGTATCTAATAAAAAGAAAACTCACCATTCCTGTGGTCTTCTCTTCAGGATTTTTCATGATAATAGCTACTTCTCTCTTCACATCACTAATGAACTGCTCAGCTACACCAGGCTGTGTGTGTAGCATTGTCACACAAATATGGATGCTGAGAGAGAGAACAACAAAAGAGCCACATAAACAATGATCTGAGAAGCAACTTTTCTGACTAGGGCCTAAAATTAATGTTTAATGCTTGTACATAATAATAATTGTTAATAATTATCTATACATTTTCCCTAACCTAACTAACTTTCAGTTTGTATTAGAGATATTTAAAATTTTCATAACCTACACATTGCACATTTCATTTGATTTTTTTAACCGTACCTAGATGGGAACTGCAGAGTGTTGAGATTCCAGCCCTTTGAAGTCAGTGCATTAGACAAGCGAAAGATGTCAAAAACATCAGAGCCTAGTGCCACCACAGACACTTCTGGGTCGCCGAATACAAACACCCCATCTATTTGACGGATTCTGTGAGAAAAGAGAGTTTTTTTTAAGATGTTGTTTCTGTGTAAAGTGCCCTTCCTGGCATGTAAATGTTACCTGCCATGCAAATTTACATTGACCACAGTTGATATACATTCAAAACAACACCTTTGTGTCCGTCATTTAATAAATTATAATTAAATTATTATATTAATATTACTACTCACCCTGCTTTTATTTTACGGGCTGTCCCAACAACTTTCTTGGTGGCTTCAACATATCCCTTCTCGCCCATGTGCATCATAGTAGCCCAACAGGCAGCAATTATGCCTCCAGGCCGAGAGCCAGCCATGGACGGAGATGCATAAATTCCTCCCTGCCAATCAGGTGCTACGAAATACTGATAGTGGCGGAATTTCTTTTCACTGTAGAGCACCACTGAGGAGCCTTTGGGAGCATAACCATACTGTGGGGACAAACACACTAAATCTTAAATCAACTTTTCATTTAATTTCATGAAGATATCTGGGCAGCTTTTTTTACAGCTGGTAACAACTTTGAACAGTATTCATTTATTTTCTCACTTTAATTTCTTACCTTATGTGTATCTGCTGAGATACTGGTCACACCTTTGACCCGGAAATCAAAAGGATCAAGTTTGAAACCCGCCTTTTCCATAAAAACTATTAGAAATCCTCCCAAGCAGGCATCCACGTGTAATGGAATGTTGTATTTTACTGCAAGCTAAAATAATAAATTATATTTAAAATGCAGAATACGCTGCAGATTCATATATACCTCAATAAGGGCATTGGATTACATGCCAACCTGAATAAGCCAAAATTACCTTTGCCACTTCTACTACAGGGTCCATAATTCCATGGGGGAAATGAGGAGCAGAACACACCAGCATTGCTGTGTTTCTAGAGATGGCCCTCCTCATTGCCTATGAGCCGAAAAAAAAAGTAGTCATTTAAATTAGGTGAACATCAGGCTACAAATGCGTGCCAAAGCAGACAGCAGTACCTTCACATCAACTTTCATGGTCTTCTTGTCCAGGGGTACGTGAATGAGCTTCATCCCAAAATAATGTGCTGCTTTGTCAAACGCTGCATGCACACTCACTGGTGCAATACTAGTGCATAGACAAAACAAAAATAAAAGACAAAGTGCGACTGAATAAAACAACTGCCTTAAAGGTGCACTAATAATTAACAATTCTGAAAAACCTGAGTGCACTTTTAAATATAAAGTTGCACTGTTTATACATCCTATGTAAATGAGTAGCCATCCCTAGCAAACCACTTATGATTATACTGTTTACAGTGTGGGCTGAAACAGTTGACCTAAACAGTGTTTTGACTAGACTGAGATGATACTTACATCTCTGGGTGTTTAATGCCACGTTCATAAGCCATGTCTCTGTACGCCTTGCATGCCATCAGAATGCTTTCTGTTCCACCTGAAGTAACCTTTTAATGAAAGGAACACAAAACAAAAGGTTTGGTTTGAGTCAACAGAGGAAACTTGATGTTATATGATACTGTCTTTAGATGTTTAACCAACGGACTGATAAAAGAGCAAGGGAAAATTCATTTGGAATTGAGCGAAGCAACTCTTTATCTTGTCCCAAACATGCTGTTCAACATCTTACGGAAGTGAATCGAAAACTGTCTAGATGACTGAAATACTGAAGTCAAGCCGTTTTTTTTTTTGCCACAATAGTAAAAATTTGTAAAAATTGTAAAAATACTAGACACACAACTTAATTCTGCTGCGGTATGAATGAAGTAAAAGTGTATGCAACTCTCATAGCGCTCTACAGATTCTTTTAAGGAGATGCTTTTCAACATTAAGATACTCTCTCAATTGCAAACAACCAGATTAGTACGCAAAAAAAATTTTTTACAAACTAGTTTACGGAGTGAGCAATGTGTAATGTAAAAGGAGTATTTTACAAAATTGTATTTTTATGTACTTTTGATACATTTTTAGAACTTCACACAAATACATTGTTCTCTCAGGGAAGATAGTGAGAAGGACTGACTGTGCCACAAGAGTCTGGGCCGCCATTAAAGAGGGCACACGTCATCCGCACCACTTCTGCCTCCATCTTCCTAACCCCAGGGAACAGGTCTGGGTGGAGGGGGTTGGACCAGGCAAACTCCCCATATACCTGCAAATCAGAGGAACCACAAACAAAATACAGAATTATTTCTTCTATTACGAAGCCTCAAACAAAACTTCATTTAAAAGTATAGTGAAAATCAAAGCAAGTGTTCCCCAACTTTTGTTTGTCACATGTATGAACCCCATCAATAAAAATTCATCAACTATAGTAAGTGTGTGGGGGGGGGGGAGACTGGGGTCATAAAGATTTTTTAAAGAAATAAATTACTACTTTTACTAAGAAAGAATGCATTCAATGAGTCAAAAGTGACAACAAATGCACTTACATTGTTGCAAAATATTTATATAATAGATAAATGCTGTTCTTTTATACTTTCTATTCTATATGTACTTATAAAGTTATGAAAACCTTGAACATAATTCTTTCTTAATTTTCTTTAAAAAATGAGCTGACTTATGAGATTAACCTTAACTTTTTTCATTTTTGTCCAACATCAAAAGTACCCTCTTGAACACATATAGCCCTTGTTGGGATGTACTGATGTAATGATTTGCAAGGCCATTATACCTTCACCAGGAGATTTGTGAGCGCCTCATCCCCCCAGTAAACTGCACCTGACACTTTGCCTTTCGCCCAGTCTACCTCACCTGAAATCATAAGTATGAAAAATGTTGATGACACAACAATGGTGGGACACTGACTTCTAATACCATATAAACCAGTGGCATTATACCCTAGTAAATAAACTTGCTTATGAAGAAACTGCACCCACACTGTAGGGCAAATTCAGTCTGGGAACATCTGGCTAAAAAAAAATTAAAGTTCTGACTTATCGTTAAAGCGTTTGGGCTTTTTCCTAATTATAACAGATGGGAGTTAGGACAGGCTGTAGGTGACTCACTCAGTGTCTCATACTCCCTGATCTTGTCAAGGAGCTGTTTGTGGGTGAGGCCCTGTGCAGGCAGGAGTTTGGCGTAGCTCATGCCGTCCTTCAGCGTGCATAGACTCATTGACATGTCATCCAATGCCTTGTTGAGCTGATTCTGAATCTAATGACAGAAAGATTTGATATGACACTTTTAGTTTTTTTTAAAAACTCTGAATATTTCTTGAATACAAAAAAATAGAGGGAATAGAAGAATTAAGGGGGAAAATCCAAACAATTGATTATTGCATTATTGATACAATATAACTTATTCATCCATTTGTATTATTTAATGACTACCAATGTGGGGCAGTGACTTCGTAATGAAATATATATTTTTTGTTTCCGCCTTATTTATTTTTTAAAGATTTCAAACTATATTGCAAAAAAACATATACATATATATATATATATATATATAATTATTATTATTTTTTTCATTATTTTTTTTTCTCGAACAAGCAACTTTAACATAATTAGATAAGATAAGAGCAACAAACCAGAGAAAATATTATAGCTTGTATAAGCAGCTTTTGAATATTGTGTTGCACAATGGCGGTCTTTGTAATAAGTTGTTGTGGTAAAACGATTAGTTACATTCTAATAAATATTGTAAAAGACAAGAGAGATTAATATCAACCTGCAGTCGGTTCTGACTTGAACCAGACATGTTGCTCACTGTTCAGGTTAATGACACAAAGTAAACCCTGAAATAATCACAGGGCCATAATATGAAAGTGTGTTAAAGGCTTAATTTCCCCCTTCAGCATGACAGTCATCGATCAATGAGTCAAAAAGAGAAGTCTGAAGGAAGAAAGGGAACTAGAAAACAACTAGATGCTTACTGTTGCTCCGATAAATGGGATTTTTCTGATGATTTTAAAGAACTGCTTCTTTATCCTTGACGTCAAACCTAGAAAACATGACACAATGAGCAAACTGCAGTGTAGAAGTGACATGAAATGTCTCCACGGCAAGATGTTTTTCTAAATTTGAGCTGCTGTAAAAAGGGTCAAGCGCCAAGACAATCTTTTATCTTTAACTAAGAGAAATGTACAAAATCGAAAGTTTGCCATGTAAAATAAAACAAATGAGAGACCTCAGTGTAAATGTTTGGTTTTCTCCCTCAGCTCATGTGAAACTCATGACTCAACAATAACATGCAACAACAAATTTGAAAAAAACAAAACAAAGCAAAAATGGTGTCTGTGTCACCAGTAGCGGATGAAGTTTACAAGTGCCACAGACTTTGTTATTGTTCAAGTAGCCTTGACATTTTGCAACTTTGTTACAATACTTCCTGACTGATGAATAGCAAGAAAAGGACAACATCACTATTTACTTGCAATAGGTTTGCAACATTATACTGGGTTTCATATTGTTTCACAGTGGAAAACAATGCATTAGCTTATGACTGTGAAAAGACTGTTGATAAAAATCAACCAACAATTACATTTTATTTTTCTCTCTGGACTCATGGAAAAATTTCTTCAGCATTATGTACCCTGTACTATTTTTCCAAGAGATTATTTATTTTGTTCAACAGGGATGCATTAACATTAAAAGGATCAAAAGCTACAGTAAAGATGTGTATCTTGTAAAGATTTCAAACGCTTTTCTTTAAACATTCTGCTTAAAGCATCCTGGGAAAAAAAAGTGTTTTGTGTTTTGCAGAAAAATATTGAGCAGCACACCCGTTTCGATAACTTCTTAAGCAATACATTTCTGAAGTAACGGAATAACTTCTTTTTAAGCAATATTTATTGGCTTTTAATGTGCTAGGACAGTAAAGAGGTTACAGGAAAGCATTGGGTGAAGAGAATGGAAACACGAGAAGGGAATTGAACTTGGGTTACCGCAAGCACCGTTTAAAAAAACTTCTATTAAATAGTATGGATATTACCGTTTTACTTTGTTTCTTAATCAAATTAATGAAGCCTTGCTGAACCGTAATGAACCTTCTCTCAAAAATTTTTAAATAAATTGTACCAACTTATGAAAGAATCCCAATCTGACAATATTTTTTAAAACATTTAAAAATAAAATAAAATCAGTGAACAACAGCACTTACTCTGTGGTTGGAAAAGGAACCCCTTTAGCCACACCGCAACAAGTGTGGACAGCAAAGTGGTCGCAATGATCTGCCATGGCTCCAGACCAGCACACTGAGAATTCACAAAGCGCCGAGCCTCCTCTATGTACAGCAGCAACATCTCCTTATACACCTCCAAGGCACTCTGGATGAGGACAGGAAAAATGTTACAGAAACGAACCCAATCTAATTTCTAATGTCTGGAAACCTTAAGCAGAAAACAAAATACATACAGGAACTAAGAACTGGCTGCATACCTACCATTTCAACGTTACAACAGCCACATAAATCAATCAGCAAGCCATGACAGAACAATTGACAAACATCCTACTACTTAAATTCTTTAGGGTTAGGCAAAAGTTAAAGTATAAGTACAAAAACTTTGGCCCAGATAGCATAATTCCAGCTAATGGCAAATTAAAATCTCAATAAAATACATTCAAAATGACAATTAAATACTTACTATGGCAGACATAATTATTGTCTCAGAAGCTTGCATTCACTAATGACACTGTAAACTGTGGAAACAGCAGGTCTAACTTGAGCCACAAAAAACTGAGGAGAGCTTACTAGATAACATTTCACTCAGATCAGATATTGTTCTTCCAGGCCACACCTTATTCATTATGAGAAAACAACTGTCCACACATATTTAAAAGGCTATTAGCAAAGACATAAAACGGGATTTTAAAGGATATGGGTGCAACAACCATTCCTTAGAAAATTCAAGTTTATACTTAAATCCATATTCATAAATAGTTAGTTTGTGTAAACTTAAAAATGCAGTAAAATGCATATCTGGTAGATGCATTTCACAATCGCTATTTTTTACAGCACAATGTGCTTTTGCTTGATAACAGCACAGATTGTGTCCCAATAGCATCCCTACAACAGAACACGGTAAATCTGTCAACTCATCATCATTTACAACGAATTAGCGTCTTATTTTACCCTTAAATGCTGTCATTTTAATTTGAGCATGTAAAAAGCACTAGTTATGCTGAGAACCATGTGTTATCTTGATTGGAGGACAATAAATGAGGTATAATTAGATTAATAGATTAATTAAACTTAAGGAGGTATTCATTTTCAATCATTTTGTCAAGAAGATGATGAATGAATCAGGCAGGAGCAACACCTAAATGGAGTTTTAAGTCCATGCCGAGCTCTCCCGACAGGTTTAGCAGGGTTTGCCAAATACAGCAGATTCAGAAGAGCAGCTAAACAGGTCGCGTGAACGAGCAAGTGAAACTTTGACCAGGACTGAGGTGCATCACACGTTCAGGACCCAAATCTAACAACGGTGTGAAATGTGGAACTCGACTGCGCATCCCTATCAGTGTTATGTAACAAGATATACAGACAACTTCTCAGCTCATAACATGCCATAAAACGCTGAGATTACGTTATCTTCTGAAAGGGGCAAAAGGCAAGAAAAAATTGCAAAAGAGTTTCACTGAAGTGCACGTCTGCGATGTTGTAAAACACATCTTCGAATCCTGACAGATAACATGACTGTGGTGAAAGTTTATTGAGAATAGGATGTCACCTCAAACTGCTTGTTTTCAGCTCCTAGGATACTGGAGACAAAACAAAACCCTCTCTAGCCGAGCTTTGATTATTTGTCCACTGTTGAGTCAAAGGGCTCAAGTCCCCAACAGAAATGTACAGAAGTCTAAAGTAAGATCTGAGAGAGAGTGCTTTGGCAGCATCTTTTACAACACTCAAGATCAACAGGATTTCATCCTGTGTGGGAATATGATAAAGGTTTTAGTAAATAAAAAAAAAGGTTGATGTGATTCTGTTTTAAACCGTTAATAAACTAATCATTTTATTAAATGTATTAGTCCACTGTTATTTCAAAATGCTTGGGGACATAATTTTTTTTTTAACACTTTATTCACCAAAACAGGCTTTAAATCGATCAGTTTGTAAATTTATATTTACAAATTTAAATATTAAATTAAATATTAAACAATATATATTCATCTAATAATTCTGAAATCTAAAAATAAAATATATTACAGTTTGTACAAAAAAAAGAAAAAAAGAAAAAAAGGAAGCAGCATCCAATCAGCAAAATAGGATCATGTAACGGCTACTGAAAATAGCTTGGTCATCACAGGAATAAATTACATTTGAAAATATAGTAAAATAGAAAAGTTAATAATATTTCATGATTCAAATACATGCATTCTGAGAATTAAATGCTTGAGATACTTTAACATATAAAAACCTTAATGGCCCCAAAGTTTTGAACTATAGCACATATTAAAGAAATACGTTGTACTGGATCAGTAAGGGCTTTCATTCCTTCTAATGTTCCTTCGAGTTCCACAATAGAAATAAAGTCCTGCATATTTGGAATGGCATATGGTTGAGCGTACAATAACTTTATATTTGAATTATTGGGTGACTTATGCCTTAAATACTTCATACAGAGACATTAAATCTGTCATCACATCACTTGAGCATCGGACTAACCAAAATACAGTCTGAACAGATGCTGGTGGACACCAGTCAAAACAGATCTGGCCCTATTGTACACCCCTTGTTAAGAATAGCACTTCCTCTGTGTTTGAGTGTGTCACAGGAAGTCTTCTGATGAACACATACACAATGAAACATAAAATTTCCCTCTCTGCACCTGGTTGTTGCACACAGAAGAACGATTATTACAAAGAATTACATGGAGGAAAAACAGTTTTATAATCACTTTACTGTCACTACACACTCATACCACTTTAAAGTCTCCTTAACACATCAAAGAAGATATAAGCTATCCAAAATCTGACATAACAGAACATGATAGTAAACAGATAGTGTTAATATAACTATAACCAGTATGAAATTTGTCTCTAATAAATTACACTTAACATAGATGATCATTTTTTAAAGTTTCTATACGATAAAAATCACATGAACCCCCGAGCACTGTACAAAAAATATGTTCTATCAGATCAAAGCGTCGCTTATAGGTATGATGCACTGAAACATTGTACCAGCTCTACAGTGTAAATGAAGTATGTTGACTACCAAAACAAAGTAACAAAATAAAAGATGCTTTCTTTGTACAGTCGAAGCTTTCATGGTGGCATCATTACATCATGATTGGATAACTAGAACGTACTATATTTCAAGCACAGCTGATTTCTAATTGACATTATGCCCACTCACCCTGTAGTCCATTTTGTTTGCCAAGGTTACAGCCTGTCTGAAAAAAAGTCGTTTCTTCAACAGCTCTGGGAGAAACGTGCGAGACAGCCAGAAAGAGCTTTGTTCGGCTTGTTATGAGAGCGAATACCCCGTTGCATGACACAATCAGAGGAGCGAGCTTATATCAGGAAGTGCCGTGTGAGTAAAAGGGGACGCGATTTGCGTTGAGGCTTGTCGCCGCGTGCGCTGATCTTCAAACACTGCGCGCGTCCTTCTTCAAAGCGATTAGTCCAGTGCACATGCTGTAAGTGGATGTGAACCTCTGAAGAATCGCAGATTCGCCACAGTTACATGATATTTTTCAGGGAGGTCGGGTGTAAAGTTTCTTTTTGATCAATCTTGTAGTGGCTTTGCAATACTTCTAAATGTATTGTGTTATGATAATTATTTTTTATGTATTGTGGTTGTTGTTGCTGAAGCATTTTGTTTTCATTATGTATCATATGTTTTAATTAATAATAATATAAAAATAATAATTAAAAGTTTTAATAATTAAAAAGCGCCACAGTTAAGTTTTTTAAATACTAAAGAATAGGCATCCAACATGGGAACGTTTCTTATTTATATTCAAATTCAGAGCATTAAAAACATTTAATCGTAGGTTGTTTACAGTGAATGATTTACTGAGTTGGGCTGCATTGGTGTTTTCTTTTTTGTGTTGGTTTTTCATACAGGTTGGTTGAACAGCCAGTGCTTTGCACGGTCACTTGATGGCGCTATTAGCTTTTAAAGGACAGACAGATTTTGGTAAAATGTTCCAATCTTGAATTTTTTTACTTTTTTTATAGTATGTTTTCTTGCATAGAGTGAACATTTACATGAATGTTCGTGAGTGAACAGTAACATAAGGTTTCATTGTTTAAAAATACTTTCATAACTGTAATATAAAATGTTAGATACGAGTGTAACGTTACATAACGTTAAATGCTTATTTGTTTGTGTGATTGTAAAGCAACCTTAATATATTTTCTAATTACTTTTGTTTGGTTTGTTTTTCTTTCCTTTTCTTCTTCAAACTTGGGCTAATTTGAAACTACTTTGTAAAATATTGGTGTTTATCCTGTGGGCACGTAATGAACTCGCTTAAACATTTCCCACACTTTAGTTAATGTATTAAATACCAGACAAATGTCAAAAAGTGTATACACGTGTATAACGTGGGAATTCTGTTATTTTGTCAAGTTTCGTCTCCAATGCTAACATTTTCTCCTTGTTAACCAATTATAGTCTATACATTAAATTATGAAAAATATTTGAATAGTTTCACAAACCTAGTAACAACATCAGCAGAAATTAATTTGAAAAGTGTCAAAAATAGCCTAAATAAAGGCATGATAAACGTTTCTGAGAAAAACAAAATCAATGTCACCATCACATAGCACAATATATATAAATATAAAATAAAAAATTAAACTTGAAAGTGTTTTGTTTTTTAATAAATTAATAAACGCACGGGACATAAAAATTCGCTGCAAGATAGAAAAATGGTTACATTTAGATTTTTTTTTTTTTTTTTAAGAATCCTGCATTTTTAAGTGTCAATAACTATAATTTTTCAAAAATATTTATAACTCTAACTCTTTTGTCCCATCTATTTCGCTCATTCCCACGAATAAAATGGCGTTTCCACCCCAAAACTGTCAAGTTAGAAAGATAAATTCGATTTAAGACTGCGTGCGCCACTGAATGTGGGCACTATGTAGAGAAAAGCTGCAGTTGAACCCAGGCATTCAGAGCAGCACCAAAGCTTAATTATTGAGGTTGACCCCCCGATTGCTCAAACCAAATAGAGTTTTAGCAAGAAGCTCTTGGCTATTCAATTATAATTGGTGTATTCGGTCATAACAAGCATATGCGTTTTAGCACAATGGGTGGACTCTAAAAGGAACCTCAACAGCACATTAAAACTGCATTACTCCTTCCAAGAAGTGTACTCAAGATCTTTCTGGTCACGATGCGCAATCCGTTCCAAAAGCGCACACGTCTCCAAAGGTGCACGTTTTTCCACACAAAAGAGTTGACATTGTTTGAGTTTTAACAAGAGGTGTACATATGGCATCCGGGTTGTAATTAAATGTTTTTAAGTTGTTGTTTTTGTCTTCGCAGTGAAGTTTCCTTTTCTTCTTTACGTGCAGCCTTTTCCGCGTCTGAACAAGAGAGAAGAATTAAATAGCTTTTCTGCCAGTTTGGGACAAATGGATGGCAAAAAGCTGGTCAGCGAGTTTTAGTCCTTGATTGCCTTCTTCAGATGCCCTTCAAACAAAGGCCGAGGATGAAAATAAAGCCCCACCTGGTACTTCTGTTTGCTAAAATAATAAGAAATAGATTTCGTTTCATAAATAATTACAACAGATTGTAAAGTGCAGCAGTTGAAGAAGTATCAGTCAAGACAGCGAGGCCAGGTATCACCTGCTCTTCAGTAAGACGCATTTATTGTTAAATCAGGTTCTTTGCCATATCTATGATTTCCACAGCAACAGGTCGCCTATGTTTGCCCATACTTTGCATAACAAGCAAGATATTACTAGGCACTGATAAAAAAATCGGGGAACAAATCTGACAGTCTCAAACCCACACCTGTCCCGCGATATCCCAGTATGGATCTGGCATCAAAGGTTATTTGTAAAGCGGTAATATTTGGTTTACTTTGGATTATTTCGAGGACTTTATAACAGCATGACAACATTCCCTATCTCCTTGCTTTATTTGTCCATTTTATTGAAAGCATATGGTTATCAGATGTCCTCCAAAATACATATTTAGTTAGACTGGCGATGAGTGCCTTTGTGGACACTTGGGCACCACGGTAAATATTTTGCGCCCATAACAGTGCTCTTGGTCTCTCCAATAAATTAAGATTTATCAAGACTTGGGGCGAGTGTAAACTCGTGCTATCCCACCTTGTTTTAAGTCGTTTGTTTGCTAGGCCGACCATATTTACGACGCGCACTTGAAGTTCTTAATAACGGACTCCGTTTGGAGACACCAGTGCGCACGGATTTTATTTTCTATGCAAATGTTTTTGTGCATAATTTTCTGCGTTTTCTTTGTACTGTGAAACTGCTACTGCTCACAAATTTAAGTTACTCCCCATTTTCTTCGATTAAATATTATTTTTCCAGGGTTTTGTGCACTTCTGCACAATTTACGCACAGGAATATCGCCACACAGCGCACAACGGCAGTGACACTAAAATAATATTGTTTCTCAGTAATTATTTTCAGTTTATAACAATGGCAATTTCTTGCTGAAACTGGTATGTTAACTGCCAATAAAATGCCCACTATGTATGTTCAATTCCTGCATGATTGCTGTGTCAACGCAAATTACATAAAGGACTATTTCTGCTACAGATCCCTGAACCTTTTCTATCACCCAGAAGATGATGTATGAGAAAACGTGAAACATATACAGTACAATTATTATAATTCGATATTATAGAATTCATTGTGCAAAATAAAGGCTTTTAAGCCACTTTATTTTCTATAAGCTATTTTTGATGATTTTAGTTATTATACATTATGAATGCATGCTTGCTATGCTAGTATAACAACAACAGCAACAGACTTCACCTGACATATTCTACCCTGTTTAAAAAAAAATATTTTATATCATCTCTTAATGCCGAAGATACATTTCTGAAAGGGCCGTCTCTGATTGGCCACTTGACTCCATTTGTTTGCCCTAGAGCTCAGATAGGATAAAGGGACATACATGACGATTGGGCGCATCACCTTCTATTGTCCCTTTGATTTATATATTAAGGGAATGAATAAGAGACTGAATATTGCTCGCTGTTAGACAGGACGCGCAGTGCTGTAGAACAACACCCTCACAGCAACATCGGTTTCGCTGAGCCAGTCTGCAAGTCAAGAGGTAAGCATCTTAGGTTTCTTCTAGTTTGTTAGCCAAGACCTTGGGCTGAAGATGACTGTTATGTTTTTTTTAATATGTACAGAATGACTCCAAGATCCACGTGCACTTCGTTAGGAAGGAATGGGACCTTTAAATCTAACTGGAGTTCAGCATTGGATTTCAAGTCTGGATCCATAGATATTACCAAGTGCCAAAAAATCAAATGCAATAGAGAACTGGAGTTTGGAAGCATAGGCTCAGCGACTAAAGAATGCGCAACTACCTTCAACGAAGGGAAGACACGAAATAAAAGAATAAAGAAAAAGATGCCAGTTAAATCAGCAAGCAGACAACGCGGGAATCGCAGAGTGAAGGCAAACGACAGAGAGCGGCACCGCATGCACAAGCTGAACTCCGCCCTGGATACTCTGAGAAATGTGCTTCCAACTTTTCCCGATGACGCCAAACTGACTAAAATCGAGACTTTGAGATTCGCGCACAATTACATCTGGGCATTATCGGAAACACTAAGAATTGCAGACCATGTACGACAAACTTCAAATCACGATCGGGATCAGGAGAACCTCGCTGTGCCAAGCGCTCGCTTGGATGTGCGTTATAGCGCACCCGGCGCATGCACGTCCAAGTGGCTCTCCACAAACTCATCATCAAATTGGCAAGAAACTCAAGCCTACTACGCTGATTTTTACTGATGAATTTAGCTGCATTTTTCAGGACAACCTGCCTTTTAATTTAACCTGCGAGTAGCAACGCAAATCTGGCAAAAGTTAACTTTCCCTGTACAGACTGACGTCATAAGCGTAGAAATTCAACGCCAGTAAGCAATGAAAGTTTAAACGCAAAATAACTTTCTTAAATTGACAACTCTTAGCAGTGAAATATAAGTGTATGACGATAATAAAGTTGTTGTAAATGTATGTTAGTTCCTTATTTTTAATTCAAGCAAATACATTAAAAACACATATTTTTAAAACCCTTTTTCATTCGTGTGCATATATTATGTAAAAAGCATAATAAATTAATATCGAATCTGCTTTAGTGTTTCGTCAAAGATCCCTTAACTGTTGCGCTGCTAATGACAAGATTGGCTTTCTGCGCAAGCGCCCTACTTCAGCTGCGCTCCCCAGATCAAAAGGGCCCAGTTTTTCCAGAAGTAATCCAGTGGGATTTTGGATCACGGATTAGATCAAATCTTGGAAATGGGTTCTGAATTAAGATCAGACCACGTAATCCATTTAGATCAAACCTGCCCTTTGGGTAATTCAAAACTTTGAACTCAGATTGGGATCTATTTGATCCAAAACAGGATTATCCTGATCCCATCAGAAGGGGGGATTCAGTTGTGATTTTTTTTACCCAAATAAACCCAATAAAATAATATATATATTGTTAACTGGAATGATCACAAACTTAATGGTTACGATGATATATAAATTCCTTCATATTTGAAGCCTATATAAAGCATGTCACATATAATGATATTGAGATATGCTAAACAACAACAACAGAATAATATCAAAGCTATCGGAAAAATAAATGTCAAATAAATGTCACTGTCGTTCATAGCTCTATAAAACAAACAATGGCTATTTGTGGCCACTGGTATTTTGCCTACCTGTTGTTTTTTGCTTAGCCAGTAGGCTACACTGTTGGTTCCATTCAAGGCTATGGTAAACAGAATTTGGTAATCCTGAAATTTGATATTTGGATCACAGTGATCAAACCCAATGTTCCTTTAAAAAACTGTCATAAAAGTAAAATAGATCAGTTAATCCTGGATAGCAAAACATGGGATTCCCAAATCCGGACCAATTTGATCCAGATACATTTTTTGGAAAAACTGGGCCCAGGGTATTCATAATGAGCATTTCCTCCCACTCAGGCTCCTATATAGGTTTAGTAATTTCAAAACACAAATTAATTAGCTATGTTGGTCAATTACTATATTCTTTAAATAACTGAGTAATTAGGTTTACATTTACTGACTTGTTACAGCTGCAAAACAATTATATTGTACTCTGAAGTAGGAGTGGGTTGATGCTTACAAAACAACACTAGATTATTTTGAAATAATGCTTTTGCAGATTTAAAATAATAAAAATTCCTACCAAAAAAACAACAACACATAAATTTAACTATGGATATGCAACATTTTATTGAACAAGCAAGGCTGAAAATGTTATTTTCATACAAAAATATGGAAAATCCAAAAGACAATATACAAACATGGAATAGTTTTTACATACTGGTGTGCGTGGGGAATACAACCATGATTACAAACATTTCAATTATCAGTTTAAAACTTTGTATGAAAATCTGCATATGCAATAAGTGGTCTTAAGATACCCAAGCACCTTTTATACAATGAGATAAACGCATGGAATGAAGACGACATTGGAATGTATGATAACAATAGCACTTAATCGGGATAGACTCATATTGGGATATTCACATATTCAGGTGATGTCTAGTCACAATTTCTTGATAGCTGTTGCCAAAGTCCATTTATATCTATGCACTTATGAGTATGTAAGAGTTTTCACAAACATTCATATTGGCAACAAAGCAGCCCCACTGGAAGACTATCCAAATAAAGTGTTACAGATTTCCAAAGGAATTCCCCACATAAGGGAATGTGCAGTTTTAAAGTAGAATGTGGGAAACATTCTACTTTGGAAAAACGGTGACGACATCATAACCCTCTGGAGGAGTGATGCGTTCACGTGCGTGTTTCTCACAGTAGATCTTGTCCTCAACAAAAAAGTGTCCTTTTTGCTTAAGATTGATTCCGCAGTCTGTGCAGACGTAGCATTCTGGGTGGCGAAACTTATCTCGAAGCTTGACCATCATTCCTCTTTAGAACCAAATAAGGAGAAAAAATAAGTTATTTAGAAAAGCATGTTTGCAAAAAAATAAATGATAGGGAAATAAATAACAGCAAATTCCACAGGTATTATAAAAAGATTGAGTTCCGAAATGTTCCACTAGATGGCATAACACCACAACTGCACTATACAGCAAAGTGCATTGCTTTAAAACCTTTCCTGTTAAGGTTAACCAAAAAAGTGAAACTTACACAATCCCTGAACCACATTTGTCACAAAGAGACAGCCTTTCAGGATTCCCAACCGAGGATCCAATTTTTGTGGCGGGAGCCTTGACACTTCTGAAGCCTGAGGGTTTTTCTGCATCACCTGACACAAAGACACAGAAATCCATTTCAAGCTAAGACTTTCTTTTAAAGGCCTAAAAGACATGGCGTTAGAAACGGATAATTACGAATTACGAACACCCATTTTGTGTGCCTGGTGACCTATGGAAAATGCAGACAACGTAGTATGGTATACAAGGCGTGTATGAGATTATACCGGTTTCCAGGATCTCCTGCAAAACTTTAAAAGAAGCAGACTGGCGAGGAGGCTCGTTGGATTCTTGATTGTCCTGCAGCATTTTGTACACCTCAGAGTCTGCAGTTACCGCAGGCTTTGGTTGGCCAGGTTTACAAGGATCTGCGCTATAAAATACACAAAAGTTCATACTGATGACGGCCACAAGACAAACAATCTTATCTCAAAGCACTGTATTATTAAACTTAATGCCAACTGCCTAGTTCCATCCCAACAGACATACATTTAAATAACTATACTAACACAACACAGAACTGGAATGAGTGTCGCACACATATTGCATTATTGTTCATAAGTAGAAAAAACGGTTTAAGTGTCATGTGGCGTGACTAAGATATTTTTAATGTGTGTTGTTGTTTTGAACGTCTACTCAAAGAATATCATGGTTTGCATTCAAACATATTAAAAAAATGAAAATAAAATCAAAACTTTTTTTTTCTCCAAGAAATATTTCTTGCACACATGAAAATGATTTCCAAAGGATGATGTGGCAATAAAAGCTGGAGTTATAGCCGCTGAAAATGGTCTTATTCTTCCCATATATAAATTATAAACAAAAAACAATGTATTGCAATAATATTTACTTTTATTGCATTTTTTTAACTTTGCTGAACATAAGATACTTCTTAAATAAAAAAAAACATTTCCTTGAATGGTAAAAAACCCCAGAATAAAGTTTATGTTAAATTTATATTATTATTTAATACATTTTTTGGGGCGTTACAATCTAAACTAGCTTTGCCTTGTTATGCCACATCATTATCTTCAGTCATGAAGGTTGAACTCTCTGTAATATCATTTCCTGTTTGTTTTTTTCCCCTGAAAGATAGTTGTACCACATATCTTTGTGTCAAGTATGTTAAGTGAGGGGTGTATCTTGCTTACTTCTTGCTGGCTTCACTGGAGGCGGCAGCAGAGGTATGGACATCATCCACTGCTGTGTTAAAACTCTTTATGTTCTCAGAGGAATACAGGCCGGAGGGGTTATTGTACATGTTGGTGACTACCCTTGGACTGTTAGAATTGAAAGGCATGGCGCTCCTGTTATGAGCAGAGCCGATATGTTTCACGTCCTACAGAGAAAAAAAAAAAGAGATAGTACTTTTAGAGTAAAAATCTCATGAAACAGAAGAGAGAACAACAGGTTTAGAAGGTTATTTCACCCCAAAATTATCTGATTATTTACTCACTCATGTCATTCAGAACTTAACTTCAGACTTAATTTCTTCTTTTTTTTCTACATATAATGAAAAAAAATAAATAACCCACAGTATATAGGACTTTCACTGTACGAAGAAAATCTAAATATCTTTTGTTTTCCACAAAATTAAAAATACAGTCATAAAGATTTGGAATGACACAAAACAAAGCCAAAGACATAAGATCCTTTCATAAGAATTGCAGCATTACATAACTACTCAGACCAGAAAAAAAAATAAATAAATTAAGAGTCAATCATTACTTTTTTATATAACTGCAGATATTATAATGAACTTGTATAATGAAGACCATTTAACAACAGGAAAAAACAGATGCGGAAACATTTTTTGACACCAATGACTAAGGTTTTTTATGACGTTGTGAAACTTTCCTCTGTTAACAATATATTTAACAGTTGTTTCTTATTATGTTTCTCTCCCTGCTTAAATTGGGAAACATTTAGAGCACCCAAACTATGTAGTCAAGCTTCACTCACTTCCCATGACCACTCACATTCTGACCATAAATTTCCAACATAGCCTACAGGATGTAGGTCATGGTTTTGGATGATAAACCTTTTGGTCTCCATGGATAAGGCTTGCTAGGACATAAACAATGACTTCACTTTGGCAGCCTGTGGTGCCGTGCCTTTATTTGTTTAGCGGCTATGGTTCTGTTATGTATGACAGTCTCATGCACTGTAAAGGCCTTTAACGCTCACTGAAAATGATCACGGGTCCATTTAAAAATCTCACAGCTTTCAGAAAAGCAGAGCTAAAACGCACCTGTGTTTCTTTATTGGCCAGATTCATCTTGTATGGATTGGTCTTTCCCTCTTCAGTGACCAGTGGGGACCACATTTTCGACTCTGATCTGCAATGAGCAAAAAATGGAAAAACTTGTAACATTGAATCAGTAAATCACCATGGCTTAACAATAAAAAAAAGCCTGGGCCCAATGTGAAAGTTTCAGGCAAGTTGATGCAATTGTACTGATTATGTATTGCATAAGTATGCAGGGAAATAAAACAACAAATTCTGCTGATTTAGACTTGTCACCAAGGTGACGTTATCTGCCTGACTGACACAGATGAGGATATGTTGAAATTGTGAGAATGACTTGTGACAGACTTTAGTAAAAAGAGTTGACAATTAAACCCAGCAACTATTTACTTTGTATGCCATTATCTTCCACAGCATCAATGAGTTATAGCCTATAACCAAAAACGTAGAGAGGTTTGTCACTTTTCTTTTCGGGTACAAATTATCTGACAGTAGAAAAAAATGGCCAACCTCCATCTCAGGGTTCAATGCTTTTTCTTTTTTTGGTAAAACAAATGCACTCAAATGTTAGAGGATCCTAGTACACGGACCAGTTGAGTAATGTTTATTTTTTGGAAGATGTTTCAATATATTGCACTTTTCTAAGCGCTCTACATACTGAATTTATTGATGTAAAGTAATGGTCCACCTGTCAACGGAAAGGACCATTTCCTCCACGCAAGCTTTGATTTTATTTTGTGCTTCCAGGTGAGTCATGCCATCAGTTGACTCTCCATCTATGGCCAGGATCATGTCCCCCATACAAAGGTCAGCTTGAGCCGCTTTGCTTCCTGGGGTCACCTGGAAAAAAAAAGTCAAACCTGGTCATCATCATAACCTAAAAGGCTTTAGTTTATAGTTTTAGTTTATTCGGGTTTCTGATAAAAACATTTTGGTTAAATGTGTACTAGGCAAGTTTTTATTTTCTTTTAGCTGGATCTTATTCATCCCAGTAGCCCCATTGGTTTAGCTCAACTAGAATGTGAGGTGTTTGTTTACAAACTGTATCCGCTTCACACAAACTGTTTATTTATTATTTGGACACTCTTGGATCCAATCCCAACTACAGGGTCGTTCACATCAACGACAGTAACTATGACGATAACTGTAATCATAGATTAATTAATCAATCATTCTAATTCTATAAGAATAGGAAAGTCCACACCACAAATATAGGGATAAATAACAACCAGGAAAAATAGAAATGATGCACCGTTACAATAAACAGTTTTTTGTGGATTGTTGTGGACACTAATATATTTTTTATAATTAATTTTTGGTATGATCAGGGTTTAATATTTTCATTAAATGCTGGCAGGATGTGTAATATAAGAAACAAACCACTATTGATCTCAACATGGTGTCACCCATAAAAGGGAGACCCACTCAATGTAAAATGAAGTAGCTTATTCTAAAATTCTGGTGTTGGGATACTAATGCAACTAAACAAGATTTGAATAATATTTCTATATGTTTTTTAAAAGGTAGCTTTTCTTTATGTGTATAACTTTCAGCTAATACAAATATTGTGTGCCCCTTTAAGAGCTGACAAGCATCTTTTTGCGGTTGAAGGTACAAGTTTGACACGAACACTGAAGTGTCATATTACCATTATAACATGCACTCGTGCCATGAATACTTGTAATGCTTTGAAAAGAACAAGCTTAAGTGACTGAACACTAATCTGCGAAACCATATGGAATCACCTACAGAACTTGTTGCGAAAGAAACTAATTTTGCATCAAGATAAGCAAGTTATGCGCTAATCTGTTTGCTCTACGAGACTGACGGCTGAACATTTTAATCCATGATGCTCGAAACATTGCGACACTGACGTACAGATCTGTATGGTCGCGTTCACGTGCGTTTTTATTGGAGGCTGCTGAATGCGTGACACGTTTTTATAAAGTTTAACCAGCATGGAGTATAATGTGCTGGCCAACTATTGTCTATGAAAGCTATTTCCTCTCTGTGCTAAATGATTAACAAATCCAAAGTTAATTCCTTACCCTCGAGATAGTCAGAGGTTGTTCAAAATCTTTTCCTCCGACCAGACGAAAGCCCCACGGTCCGGGACCTTGTAAAACAACTCGTGAAGGCATTATACTTCCGAATCGTAGTCTAAATAGCTGGATATACTGTACTAGTGCAGTGTAAAAATGCGCTGAACTCTTCAGTTTGGAGTAACTGTAGCGGGACAGGGCGTTCACGTTGACGAGACCATACCTGGGCGGAGCTTCCTCAGAAGTGAGCGAATAATGTCAGGTCTCTGTGCTGATAAGAGCTTATTTCCTATGTTTGTTTGGGGGAGGACCATTACGTCATCTTATATTGAAGTTGACCATGTATGGAAGAGCCAAATCCTGAGATTTGGTATGTGCCACTCCCAAATCCAGTCGGATTCCTGGCAAGGGGGGCTCGCGCAAGACATATGCTTTCCAGGACTAGGGATCACATTCTCAGCATTCCCAAAAAGTGGAACAAGTGCAGACAGAACAGGCATCGCGAAAGCGCGATCTAAATTTTTAATTTACATTAAAGGCTAGACTTGTATAAACTTACTAAAGAACAGTATCACCTCTACAGAATGGCCTTCCTTACAAGTAAAGACAGGATGCCATGTGATTTATGAGCATTTGAAATAATAAGAAAGACATTTCATGTGCTCTTCCAGTCAGTTTTTAACATATTTCTAGGGCATTTTGCAAAGTTTTTCCTTCAAACTTGTTAAGATAAACTGCCTTTGTCCAGGGGCTGTATTACAAACAACTTCCTCCTAGCCTTTCGTTCAATTAAAATGTTCTGTTTCCCAAGCAAAATGATAATGGTTAGTAAACAGATAAGGATTCTGAGTTTGCATGCTATATATAGAGCCAGGGGCTTATATTTAGGCTAGTAACTGTGCCGGATGTAGTTAGTATTTTGAAAATTCTTCATTTACTCAGTTACACCCTTCCTGCAGAGTTTAACCCTGATCCTGGAGGGCCGGTGTATTTAGCTCCAACTTGCCTCAACACACCTGCTTGCAAGTTCCAAGTATACCTAAAGTCCTTGATTAGCTGCTTCAGGTGTATTTGATTAGGGTTGTAGGTAAACTCTGCAAGACACCAGCCCTGCAGGAATGAATTTGGTGATCCCTGCCCTAATTCATCACACTTGCCTGTAAATTTCTATCAGTATGTTTTAGGTAGGGTTAACAAAACTTTGATGAATGGAAGATTTTCAAAAGGTGATCCAGAAGGAGTGTGTTTTATGGACCTTTTTCACATATGCTCAACATTTGCAATCCCTTGACTTTCCAAAAGAGTGAGAGAACAAGACAAATGTCAAGCCTTCAGAAAATATCCTTCAAAAGATATTTGATGTCAGCAGTGTTGACCTTTTTTGTTATTTAATGCTGTAGCATAACATACAAATAAAGTAAAATTTACAAACTGATTTAATGCAGAAATACATTATCACAGTCTTTGATAAAACCGGTAAACCCATTTGAATAGAGAAGTTTTCTATCTATAGGTTTATCTTCAATGTTAGAATTTTTTTTTTTAACATAAAATATATGGGACATAGATTTAGCCTAAATGTCCCATATAAATTTCTAAATATATATCAATAAATCTTATGTACATTTCCAGATTTATAAAGTTAATTAGGCCTACTGCACTGTAAAAAAAAAAAAAAATTATTTATTTATTTTTTCCAATTGTGGCAACAGTCTGTTAACATTGGCTCTATGAGAAATAATAGGTTGAGCCAACTGGACAAATCTACCAAACCATGTTATTAAATATTTTAAATAGTAGTAGCATTTTTGTTTGTTTTTACCTTATCTACAAATTGGCAAATTTATATTGCTAAAGCAACCTTACTGAATTGTTTATTCCCCACTGTCCCAAAAGATAATATAAAAATATTAAATGATGATGACACGCATTTTAATACATTTTTAATACAATTTCTACAAATTTTAAATAGTAAAAAATAAGTAAAAAAATAGCAAAAACACCATAAAATGTCAACATTTTCCTGAAGTTACCTTTTACATTCAGCCATCAACTTTACATGAAGATGATCCATGAAAACACTAACACATTTATGAGAAAATTCATGAAGTGACAGTCTGTTCATGAAACATCTAAAATGTCTTTTTATACATGAAAAACCCATATATTTTTACTGCTAAATAATTGTGTATGTAATTTTTGAATGCAATGAGAATGTGAGAATATAAAATAAATAAGTAATGAACATATAAAATGAAATATCAGTATAAAACAAAGTAGCACAAAGTAAAGAAAAGCAACAAATAAATAAATCAATATAATACATTTAAAAAAAAAAAGAGCTCTCTCTCTAAATAGAAATTGTATTACACTGGATATATTTTAGTTTATAGGCCCAATACATTGCATTAAATCATTAATTTATCTTATTAAAATAAAAAATTAACCTAATTCAATTAAGATTATTTAAAAATTAAATATTTGAAATATTTGAAAACCAGACTAAATATTTTCCTTTATTAAAATCTAAAGAGTAACTTTAATGTAAATTAATACCTTACAGTTTTTCTCGATTGGTTTGGCTCATTTCTTGAAACAGAAATTACATTCTCAAAACTCTAAGATCATTTGGCAAAACACTCTTACAGTTTAGCACAACACTATAGCTCACCTGCAAAAGCTCATATCTCTTCCAAAACTGTACACTCAGGCTTCAATCTAAATCCCTTTCTCGTTTAAAAAGTCTGTGTCTCCAAAATGGCAAAGATCCTTCTCAATAGCTTTGGCTCATTTCTCGACACAGATCGGACA
>JAUCMU010000024.1:8741619-8758176 GCA_032275025.1 Enteromius treurensis
GAGATCTGTCCATGTTATTTTGAGAATGTAATTTCTGTTTCAAGAAATGAGCCAAACCAATCGAGAAAAACTGTAATACATAGGCTACAATACAGTAAATCATCATTGTATCTTATTAAAATCAAAACAATGGATTTTTAAATATTTTTTAAATTTTTTAATAAATCTGTAAATTGAAATTTGGCGTCTTTCTATAAACATTTAACACTTTCCATTAAAAGTCGACGGCTACATTTCGTACAGCGTGTTAACACTGAAGGAGCCTGCTGGCGGCAGCACCGCTGCGTAACGTGCGTATCAGATGTGCTTTAAACGCATGACCAACAGGGGTCATCCTCACCCCTTCGCACTCAAACATACGGCCAGTTTTGAAATGTCTGTGTTGTTTTCGTTTCCACCTGTTTTTTTCCGTGATGACAGCACTGTGAACGACAGAACCACAAACACACTGCTCGTTCTCAAATAATAATGTTTGCGTTTGAACTCAGTAGCCTAAATAAAGCGTGTGAGCGCGAGATCAAAATCAGAAGTTCATGACGTTTATTTTAGTCTTCTAGAGAGTGTACTTACTTTACACCAAGCTAAACCCCAGTGTTTAGTTTGCCTTATAAAAATGATGAAAAATATATTTTAGCTTTTGCATGAGACAACAAATTAAAGATAGAGAATTTCTAAGTTCCCTATGCAGTTCTTTTTAAAGACATGGTATTAATGTTGTTCCTCTTTGACGGTGAGCTGTGTTGAAAAGCAGAAGTAAAGCATGTGACCTGAAACTATCAGAACAAGTTGGTGAAAGTATCGATATGTTGTGCTTGAATCTTGTGGTTAGGCCTTGAGGCCCTTCTGCCCCTGGTACCCCTCAAATGTGTCATGAGTGGAGCTAGAAAGGTCTTGTGATGTCATTGTGTGGGACTAAGTTCAGCAATGAGGAGGAGCTCATGTTGTCAGACGACGTCACAGTATGTGGGAGAGTGAGACCAAGGGGCTGTCTTCTTGTTGAGTACGGGGCCAGCCGTGACATTTGAGCTTTTAACACCTTCTCCCTCTCCAACCCACTTACCAGCCCACAAACTGACGTGTGTTTGACCAACAAGCAGGTGCTCGGTGGTCAAGTACATCTAGAGGAATGGGGGCAGGACATATTGTCTGTAGGCTACAAAACTTTTTTTTAATAAAAATTAAATAACAAGTATTTAATAAAAGGCAGAGCTTAGCTGAAGATTTAGCTAGAGCTAAATAGTTATAAATAAATAAAATCAATTCACTTATGAATATTGCTATTATTGTTGTTGTCATCATCATATTTTAGCCATTTTCTGCAATTAATTCAGCTGTAAACACACCAACAAATCATTACACTGGATGTATGAGCTTACGCTTTTTAAATAAAGTCACAACCTTTCTTAATCTAATTAAATTAAGATAAAGGTTTATTTCTAAATGTACATTTTAATAGGCTACAATATTTTATTTCATAAATATTTAGATCGTACGTAATGATACGAGGTGGCAAATTCGTGCTAATTCGTACAAAGTCGTACGACTTCACTCGTACGATTTTGTGCGATTTGTCTAAACCCCATTGAGGGGTAGGTTTAGGGGCGGGGTTATGAGTAGGTCGTATGAGTTTGTACGAATTAGCCACCTTGTAAAATATGTACGAATTGCCATGAGACTGGACAGAAATAGATGTATAGGCTATTAATAGTATTAAACTGAAATCAAAATTAATTTCTTACATTTTATAGCATTTCATTAAATATAAATATGTTATTGTTATGACCAACTTATGCAATTAATTAATCAATTATGTGAAAAGGTTTTAACGTCTCGTTTTGTCGAAAACACTGGCTACCACTGGATATAGGCTCATTTACACAAAACATATTTTTAATAATTAGATTTATCTTATTAATCGGTTCATTTACTTTAATTTAGTTGTAAAAGTGTGAAAAACTCTCTGCTTCTGTCTAGTGTGTGTAACCTAGTCTGTAATTCTTAGGTTGTGTTATATACTGTTTTCAGTGAGTGTTTATGAGAGTGAAAGTGTTTGGAGGTGTGGCACTGAATGAAGAAAATACATTTTAGTATGAATGGAATTGATGAATGGAATAGTGATAAGTTCAGTATGTATAAATGTTTAACTCAGATCTGAGTCAGATCATTTTCATCTTTCAAGAGCAGGCTTTTCTAATGCAGGTCTCTCTGTAGGTCTGTAGGGATTTTCCCTCTGTGCTGAAATCTGAGATTCATTGCACATGAGGTAAGCATTTCAGTCAAATGCACAGGCAATATGTAATTAGACAGACCTTCAGGACACTCACACATGCCTCTCTTCTCCAAACAAAACTGTTTAATGAGTACCCTTGGATTTATAGTTGTATAAAGTAGATTTGTTTGCTGAAGCCATTCTGGCTTTGTGACCTTTGCTTTAGACCTTTAGAAAGTGGGGTGTTTTGTCTGCTGCTTAAACAATTTTGTGTCCCTTGTATGAAACACAAACAGGATTTTCAAAGTCATTAATGTTTCGATAATGAAAAAAGAAAATTCACAAAGAAATTGCTAGTGAGTTTGACAGATGATAAGAAAATTGACCGATAATCGGTTTTACAGATTTTTCATGATGTTTAAGTATTTTTACCTACATAATTGGAATTTGTTTTAATATCAGATCCACCAATAAAGCCCACTCTTTTCGCTCGCACATCAGTCATTCTATCGCTGCATCTGAACGGAGAGTAATAAACATAAGAGCTATTAATGCACAAGTGAGAAGGATTACATCAATTCTTAAATTGCAGTTTAAGCTTGGTGCTAAGGAACTCCGTTAATAAAATAAAGCAGCCTTAAAAGATCTACTTTTTCCAAATAATATTAACATTTACTCCTTTTTTAACAAGCATCCAAGTAATTACAGCTCTGTCAAATTCATTATTTATTATCTATTATAAATGTGCACATGCAAATGCTGTGCTCGTATCTTAAACATTGTTAAAAATCTTGATTCTAAAAAATCAAGACCGGGCGATCATGCTGTTTTGAAGTAGGCCTATTATTTTTTGTTTAATGCATAATTCTTTTTAATTACAACTTTAGTTAGTAGTCTGATTTTTCGGTAAGTATAGTATTAAGTATAGTCCTTTTCAGAATTGCATTTTTCTTTATATAAAAGAAATCACCGTCTTGGCATTGCAGCTTTCATTCAGTCACCATTCATAAACACAGTACATTATTAGACTGTAATGTGATCTTTCCTTGTGAACTTCCTCATTCTCCTGGTGAGAGCAGCACACAAGAAAAGGCAGTTCTGTGAGGTGTGTCATCCATTTCCCATCACGCAACTATATATGTGTGTGTGTGTGTGTGTGTGTTTGTGCTCGTGACGGAGTGCTGGAGGAGGAGCTTGACTGGAACTGAGAAGTTTGGCTCTGTAGTGTTTTGCCCTGGCTTTGTTCCAGGGCAGAAATGCTCTGACCGAACATGTATCATTCTAATGTAGACGCTCAAATGACAAAAGAGTTAGGAATCCCTTTTCAGCACATTGTTGAATGCTGGTAACAGGATAATGATATTGTGATAAAGGTTTATATGCTTTAGTTGAGAGCCAGATCAAAACCCCATGTTAAACACAGAAGCATGCTTATACACTTATACATAAAACAATGCATATACTGGAAAATAAGTAGAATTATACAGCAAATGCATGTGGTCCCAATTGTTTTGTTTTATTTCAATACAGAATCGAAGAGTATTTTTGATCAGTATGATGTGCAAAATTAAGGTTTTTATTTTCATCTTCTTCATTAGTTCCAAGAAGGTGAAATTCACTGATGTCTGCTCAAGTATTTTCCACCAAGATCTGTGCGATTATTACCTCTCGATGGTAGTTATGACAACATCAGGCTTTATGATCTGATCTGAGTCATTATCCTCTTACCTTTGCTCTCATTAACATGCATAACTGACAACTATTTCTAATGAAACGCGACTTATTAAAATTCTGCAGTAATTATTGCACTGTCCCTGTTTGTGAAATGTTGTTTCTGTTTAGGAGCTGCATTGTGGTTTGCTACAGACACACATACAGGAAGCCATGATTTTAAACAGCATATCTTCCAGATAAGACCATAAGAGGAGTTTGTCTTCAAGTGTGTCCTGTATTCACAGGTATTGACGTCTCTGAGGAAAGCAGCTCTAGTTCATACTGGCTATAAACCACACAATTTCAAGAAATGTTGTGAGCTTTATCAGAATATAGAAAAAGATGGTTTAAAAAATCCATGGACTGACTGACATCTTTACCCCAAAAAAGAATGACTCACATTGTTGGGTTAAAGGACTACGGTTGTTACTGTTTTTTTTGGTACAGGATTCACAAGCGATTTCTTTGACGCTTGAAACAAAGATTCAGAAAAATTACTCTCAGGCCATCCAAGATGTAGATTTTGAGATATAACGCAATGAATGGATGCCAGCAGAAATGAGTTCAAACTATTGATAAAAAATGGCAGAATAAATCAAAATGAATTTACGTAATTCACCAGCTGTGTGCTTGTAATTAACAGATCCATCACTAAAATGTTTTTCACTTAAAAATCTTTGCTTGGGGCTGTAACCATAATATTGCTTTCAATATAAGAAATAGAAATAACACAGTCTAAAAGAATTCTTAACAATTATGCTGGTCTATTTTGATGTGAGTGGCCAGCGGGTGGACGGTTGGACAGCACCCCCACACTGCAGAGGAACCATTAGTGAGCAAGTGAAGCAATGCTACGTTTCTCCATATCTCTCCTGATGAAGAAACAAACTCATCCAAATGTTTGACCTATAATATATTAATCACACTACTGAATGAATATAATTCTATGGCTCAAGTTTCATTAATGCTGAAGGCTGCCAAATGAAGCTAACATTTGTGAGAAGTCCATAATGATTTCTGTGTATTGTGTGTGAAAGAGTTTCTGCCGATAGTGTACTTGACAGATGGGAAGCAAGTGAAAATCAGACTGCAGAGGTCATAGATGGTGCATCATCCAGTTTTGGCTGTTTCTACTAGATTCTTTAAAACTGATTGTATCTCTAAACTGTGTAAACTGTGTGAAAGGTGACATTATTACCTGACTTTTACTTGTTCTGAAGATTCTTTTCAATATTTAAGTGATCAACTGACTTTTTTTTTAAACTTTCTATCATAGCATCTGGTAAAAAAAAAAAAAAAAAAATTATTTTCACAAAGTTTTCTAGATTTATAATTTAAGAAATAAATATGTTACTTGAGTAGCAAACCAGTTTGATCTGTGACCCTGAAGACTGGAGTTATTCCAGCTGAAAATTCAGCTTTGCGATCACAGGAATAAATTACATTTTAAAATGTAGAAAACGGTTATTTTAATTACATATTTTAATAATACACACAATATTACTGGTTCTACTGTGTTTTTGATCAAATAAATGCAGCTTTGTTGAGAATAATAATCATCTTTTTAAAACAAATTATTGAACCCAAACCTTTGAATAGTATTTTTAATCATATAACTTCTGTCTTAAATGGGTGTCGGTAATGATTTTACCCATGTAGATCATTTCTAATTGATTATTTAATGCAGTTTGTTAACTGGCGGTGAATGCAATATTCTTGTGTACTAAAAATAAAAAAAATTCATCATTATTTTAAAACAGTCCAGTATTGAAATGACATAAAAAGAGAAACAAAAAGTAAAAGAGAATTTTTCCAAATTGTTGAAAAAGGTGAATCAAAAAGTTTCATTAGGAAGTTAAAAATTCCAAAGTTTCAAAATCGATTAAGTAACTCAGCAGCATAACAACAATGTGTTTCTAAGCGTTATATATAACCCTGTTGGGTGTTGAAACAACTTGACTGGTTCTCTGGTTTTCAAATTCTCATTGTTAGGACCATATATCAGCAGGTTCAGAAATATGAAAGCCAGACATGCATCCAAAGTCTCCTCTTCATTCTTATAACTAAATATTGTATTAAAAAACCATCTCTACACCAAATTAGAGAGTTAACCTTTATTTACATGAACTTTGGAATGTGAAACAGAAACAGATGATGCATTCAAATTACCAGTATGAATGAAAACAAACTCTGGTCATCTCTACATATAAAAAAATGTAGCCACAAATTAGCTCAGAATGTATTAAACATTACATACATGAAATCACAAAATCCATGTTCAGTAGTATAAAGTTTCATTTTATAAAAATACAAAAACTCACCAATAGAAAATACAATGTAAAAGCTTGTGTATGTTGAATAAAGTAAAAACAGAATAAGACACTGGTCTTAGTTTTCTAAAGCCATAATATCGCTTTTGAGTAAGCAAAGATAACCCTTTGTTTGAACAGTACATTTGAGAACCTTGGATAAGAAGCATGTTTAAAATGACATAGCCATTACCCAGGGACAATACCCTGCAAGTTCCCTGTTTAAGGAACACAATTAAACTGTCACAATTGAGCGTTTGTTCGCAAAACGTCTCCAATATGACCATCAGACTGTTATGTACATAAACATTTCATGAAATGCTTTCCCTTATTGGTGGAAGCATCTTACAGTAATGTTAGGACAACAAGCCCTTCAGATTTGAATAAAATACATTCAGTGAACATGAATCAGAGTCTATATTTAAAGAACAAAATCATAAACATCTCAAACACTTTGACTCTATTCGTTGAAGTACTGCCAGGAGAAAGAATCAAGATGGTTCTCCTGCCCCATGCCGGTGGCAGGGTACGTTATATTTGAGACCCTCTGATCGGTCCCACCAGCTTCCATTTGTCTCATGGTCTCTGTGGTACTTCCATTGGTGTTGGTGGAGTTCAGGAGAGCGGTGAAGGACTGCACACACCCATGAGGTTCTTGTTTCAGGATTGGCTGTTGATTGCCTATGAGGTTTTGAAATAAATCATCCTCTATGTTGCCTGTATACATGTAGCCTGTTCCCATTGACCCAACGGTGCTTGTTGCCCCATTCTGGGTGTTTTGAGGCTGTTGTTGGTTATAGTTATACCAGTTATGAGCTCCTTCTAATCCTTGCCTTTGAGGTGGCTGTTGGGGTTGCTGGACTTGTTGGACCTGCTGGTTCGGTTGGTCGTGTCGAGGCTGGCTGGTGGTTGGGCCGTTAGATAGAAGCAACTCCAGATCCATAGCGGTCAGTTGAGGAAGGCTGTTTCCACTTTCTCCTGTGGTGGGCATGCTTGGCGTTGGGTTCACCTGCTGTAGGCCTGCTCCATTATTGGTGGCGTTAGTGATTAAACTGGGCCACGCTTGATTTTGTGTTCCTGATGGGGGGGTTTCCGTTTGGGGTGGCATCATGGGGCAGGATGGGGGGGCTTTGTTATAATAGCCTGTTGGATTTTGCCGCATCCCCCCAAGGTTACGATAAAAATTTGGCGGCTCTGTAGAAAGAATACGGTTTTAAGTACATGTATGTAGAAAATTGAGCTATTTAGTATGGTTAAATGAAAAGTGTTGTGCATCATACCAGTTTTGATTCTCTGATTCATCAAAGCTGCCGAAGGCACTGCTTTTGTTCTGTTCATGAAGTTCATGGTTCCTTGAGAGAAGCCAGAGAAGGATTTCATCTGGCTTTCAATTTTACGTTTCTTCTCTTGACAGCCATATGGATCTGAAAACGAAAAGAGATGCTCATATTTGTCTTTCTTATCTACAATGATACATTATATTAATATCTGTTGCCCTATTTTTTTTACAATGCACGGTAAATAAGGTTGAGGAGCAACTCTTCAAAAAAAAAAGTAATTAAGAATGTAACGATATTTATAAAATTAACACTTTTTACTTTGAAAAATCTATTTAGCATTTTTTTAAATAATAATTATGGTGTGTGCACTCATGTGTGTCAGAATTTTAACCGTGCAACTGCCCAAAAATGTGATATTTTGAATAAAAAGTCTGACATGACTATATGAAGTACATTTCCACATGCATATTGAACTAGATCTAAAAATATTTTATCGTGTTTAGTCTTATTTATCATTGAACCATTTGTAACAACAACAACAACAACAAAAAAAATCCATGATGTGGGTGATCTTTTACCTTTGTCATCGGGCAGATAGCGGAACTCCATGGGCTCACTGACCTCCTGGTCTGTGGGCCGGCGCAACTGCATGCGCACTGTGACAGGGACTGTGATGGTGGTGTCACAGTAGGCAGGTGTCTTGAACACTATGGCCACTTGCCTGTGTACATCTGCCTGAGAGAAGGAGCCTTTGGCCTCCCAGGTCGGAGTGAAGAATCTCACCTCAATGTCATCTAGAGTAAGGTGATGTGATGGTATTAAATGAAAGAATGGCTTAGTAAACTAGCAATGGAAGATGGATAGATAATTTCCATAAAATTAAATGAATGGATGATGGTCAAAAGAAAAGGACGTGCGAGATTGAATAAATAACTTGATAAATACAAACATGAATTTCAGATCTCTATTCCAGCTTCTGTTTTTAGATTAAGTTAGCAAAATGGCTGAAATCACTTTGAATTTGAATTTATTCCCGTACCTTTCTGCACTTTATCGCAGAGGAGGAAAATCTCATCGCCTCCCTTCACACTGCCGCTGTTCTTGTTCACTCGGCAGATTCGCAGTTCGGCTGTATTCGGAGCCCCTGAAACAAGCACAGGCCATTGAGATTGAAAATGAAAAAAAATCGTACCCAACTTAAAAACAGACATGCACTGCTATGAGCTGCAGGAAATCACTTTTCACATTCTTTGACTTTATCAGACTATCTGCAGGCAAAGCCACACTTGCAAACAGTATGTCCTGAGACTAAAAAAGCAGCCAAACCTGTCATGATTTACAGAGTAAGGGTGGGGTGGTTTATTGCTTCCTCTTTTCTGATTTCTGTAATGGCCATATTAACACTGGCTTGTTTTACTGCATTGTCACAAGAACAAAATGGAAGACTTGAGAATCAGCCTCTACAAGCAGGCGAAAGAGTTTAGCTCTGTCATGGCCTGACTTATTTAGCATCACACAACCACAAAAAACACTGCAAGCACTGCTGTTCTGCTCACGTTGTATAGCACCATCACGTGAGGAAGTGTTGAAATGGACTATGCTCACTTCCTGTGTGGGATGTGGCCACTGACAGATCTGTCACCTAAGCAATGCATTGCCACAGCTTCAAACTCTGTAGCGGCAGTGACTTGCATCAGTAAATCAATCAAAAGTGCCGTTAAACAGTTGTGTTCTGAAGGGTATCGCTATACCACGTGTTTCCTCAATCTAATAAAATACCAGCAGTGAGTATTACACTGGTACCTATTAACATTAACAAAAATTATTTAGCTACTAATAAATGTCAAATTTAGCTTGTTTTTTCATGTAGTGGATGGAATTATTACTTATTATTACTTATTTTTACTATTGTAAAAAATCATTACAATATGTTTTAAGTATTTATATAAAGAAAGTAAAGGCAAAAAAATATAACTAAAATAATAATAAATATTGTAATCTATTTCCACATTTGACTCTGTACGACTAGCAGCAACAAAAACAATCATCAAAAAGATCAAATAAACTAAATTAACGTCACTGTCTGAGTCAGTGTTGTTACGCAGTCAAGCAAACAGTTTTCAACTCCATTTGTTGCTGTGCAGAAATGACAGTGTGCGTTTTTATTTGTGTGAACTCACTGTTGTCATAGATGGGGTTGGAGATGATGGGAGGCAGCGCGGTGTTGTACATCCCGCTCTCATCTTGAAGGAAAACTTGGAAGCAGAGACGCACCACATTCAGATCATATTCCTCAGTCTGCAGCAGCTGTTCCCGGGGAACTGTGGATACAACACATATGTTTAAAGGTGCAGCGTGCAACTCAGCTGTAAAAAAACATATCAACATATAGATGTGATCTGTGTTTCAAAACAGAGCAGAAGATATACTGGGGTTATGTGAATGAGATGAATACAGAGAAGAGCAGAAGAGGGAGAAGAAAATGAAACGGGCACAAGAACAAAAACCAGGTCAGTTGATTTAAAATTAGCTGACACACTTGTGGCACAACTTGTTTTTTTTTTAGATTTTTTGTCGTTGTTTGCCTAATATGATTATGATTTTAAGAAATGGATTTTGAGAGCGGTATTGGCAGTATTAGATTTAGAATTTTTTTTTTTTTTACATTAAAATAGCATGTCTTACACAGTTCTGGAAAAAAAGTCTATTATTCTAAATAATTTAATAATAATCTTAAAATGTAAGATTATTTTAAAATGAATATATTTATTTTGCTGTATTGCTTAATATTATTGATTAAAATAAATTTACTTTTAACGTTAATATTACGTCCGGGACTCGATTCAAAAAATGTATCTAATTAATTAGAGGCTTTGTAATTAATTAATCAAAATTAATGAAAAAAGATCAATAAATGATAGATCATAATTTTAGTAATTGAATTAATTTTACATTTTTTTTTTGATAAAGCAGACATTGTGTATAATTTACTTCAAATTCAGCGAAACCACGTAAAAATATTATAATTATATTTATAGTTATATGAATAAGTATTTTGAATTACTATTCACAATACAGTTCCTGTGTTTCCAAGTGATAGTTTGGACTGAAACGCATGCTATAATAATGAACTCCCGACCAAAGTGAATTTGAAGGCAGCATCTATACAAAGCATAGTTGTTGTCCAAGTCAGAAAAGCAAGCAGCATGCAGTGCACTTGCAGATTTCACCCAGCAGCATCACCAGAAATGCCACTGACACATCAACCTACGATAGCACAATCGCCCACACAAGTGCTGGTGTATAGACATCTCTCAGTGTGTGCACCTCCGCCCCACGCTCTCACTCTCAGGAGTCTGCCTCTCTTCACCCCACGGCTATCCCGCCCACACCAGTGACGAGCTTTGAGAGCTCTGAGGTCACAGCAGGTGGAAATAGAGAAAGACAGCTCGAGTGACAGCGTACCACTGACGACTCTGCAGCAAAGGGGGCGGCCTCCTGACGCGAAGAGACACCTCTGTCCAGACCACAAGCCCAGAAGTGGGAAAGAAGGATGGAGACGGCAGCTGAGCAGCGAGGAGAACAGCAGACAGATGTAAAACAGACACGAAGGAACAGAGATAAGGTGGGAGGAGATGAGTGGGTGTGGAAGATAGCGAGAGGCGGAGTGTGAGAAAGGCAACTGCGAGCAGCGGTGTGGTCATGTTTATTTGCGTATATGTGCGCCTCTGGTTCTGCATTTAGTGAAGTCAGAGAGCAAGAGAAACGAGTGGACAGCAGTCGCAAGTGGGGGATGAATTAGGTTAGCGTGGGCAGCTGGAAGGTGAAGCAGAGGGTTCGAGTTGGAAAGAGAAAGGGGGGTTGGCAGGTAAAGATTCTCCATTCTGTGGGCACCATTCCCAAGACTCACACTCATCTCTCGCCACCTGAACCCACCATCTGTGACATCTAACACCATACTGTGCACTTAACACCCACTCAGCACCCATCACAGCAACTACAACTATGGGCAACCTCAGTGACACCATCCGTTTTTATAGCCACACCTGTCAAACTATTTCAACTTATCGGCATGTATTACCAGCCAAATAAGGACATTATAATCAAATGTCAAGAAATTCACTTTTTGATGTGCATTTATGTGTAATTTGAACTCTCAAACAAGTTTTAACGTGAACATAAACAACAGCAAATATTTTAAGATGTAACAGTATATTAAATTAATATTAATCTAATAATATATATAATATTCTATATTATATTGGCTGTATATACATACATACAATAGTTTTTATTTACATAATATATGCGTTTATAGTGTGTAAAATTTATTATACATACATAAATACAAACGCATGCACATATTTAAGAAAATATGTTATGTTTATATATTAAATATATGTAAAAAATTAAATATAAGAATACACACACATATATATATATATATATATATATATACTGTATGTATGTGTCGTATATCACTAAATATATATGTATAATAATTTTATTTAATATTTTAATGTTTAAACTTTATAGTATTCAATTACTATTCACATTAAAAGGCATGAAAGGAAATGCTATATTTTAGAGAAGGACTTCAGGTCCAAAGTGAATACATTCCTCCTAATGAGTTAAATTTGATTTTTCAAAGTTGAGTTTAAGAGAAAGTAAGTTAGAGCATAGAAAATACTACTTCAGTCTTTCTGTTTAATTTAGTGTGTTACATACAGTTTCACTGCTTGCAAAATTGACCAGCTACGTTGGATTAAAAAGGGTTTCAAAATATATATTTTTTTTCATTGTAGAAGTATTAAGCAGAACATGAAACAATTACATCATTAATCGCAATTACTGGTATGACATTTATTTCTCAACTGTCCTTTCATGTTTTTGACAGCCCTAACCACAAAAACGAATACCTCCTCGAAAAAACATTCGATGACCTAGTCAATAAATGAAATGAATGTATACACTGCATACGCATGCGTCACCGATTCAATCATTGTGGGATAATGTCAGTGCAAATGAGGTCATCTCTGGCAGGTCATCCTTTCAACACATGACCAAACTTCAAAAGCAATATCAAAACTAATCTATCTGCGACTGCCACCGTGACTAATCCACCTAATTTCAGGGGACTGTCAGTGTTACCCAGCCAAAGAGAGATATCTTTATTTGGTTATCACAGCAGAAGTGAGAGCAGTCCCTCAAACAGCCCTTCACCACAGAGAACAGCAGAACAAGCATGAGGAAGCAAGTTCACAAACCAGCATTCCCTGTGTTCACTACCCATATTGTGTAAAGTCCTGTTGCAACATTTTCATGATTTCTCACGTATCTTTTGGCTGGACAGTGCTATGACACTACACCATGATTCCACACCAATGTGACATGCTTGCTGAATCACTTCATATATAAAACCATAAGGAATAGATGCCTTAAAATCGCTGGCGTTTCCAAAAGTTACTCTGTAGGCCAGCTAGTCAGGCTTATTTATCACAAAAACATTGCCGCTGGTGGCAAAAGACACCACCTAGAGAAAAACTACCTAGAGTAGCTGCTTTCAAAATGTTGACCCTGCTGTAATTTCCTCCCACACAACAGTTTACATGGAATTCCTGAAGTATGGCTGTTTGCATACTCGAAGCAGAACAAGCCAAAGTTATCAGTTACACAAAAAAGTATAGTTTACAGTTCCTCCTGACATTCCTCCAGCTCTGAATAAATTCCCCCTGATCATACGCCACTCAGTACCGCAGCCAATTGTGCAACACCTTGGCTTAATAAAGAGAAGTGATTTTTTTCTACCCTAACTGCATTGTCAGACGACAGTTTGTGTTATACAGTACTGAAGGCCGGACAAAGAGAAACGTATAAGCGTTCGTGATTTTAACATTGTACATCATGTAAACACAGAATTTATGATAACACATGAAAGTGGGCCCAGATGGAATTTGCAGACATTTTCCATTCAAAACTTTACGATAAACGTCTGATTTATCCCAATTCTGATTAAATTTGATAACATTTCTGTGTATGCGGATTCTATTTAGGCCTAAGGAAAAAAAAAAGTGTCATTTATTCTCACCATTGAAGGGGTTGATTTTCCGCGTAATCCTCTGCATTATAGCATCTCTCACTTCTCTTCTTCGCACACACTGGATACCCAGGTTCTGAAACCTGGAAAAAACAGAGAAACAATCTGTTAAACTGCGTCGCCTGATTTTGAGCGGTCAGAAGTGTCTACAGCTCTATGTATTGTCCATCTTGAACACTGATCCCAAAGACTAAAGCTAACAGGAAGAGTGAGGTTAGAACTAACCATACTGACATACTGTTTAAAATTGAGGGCAGACTGGAGCTCTAAGGCTCTCATTTTGCATATCAGGGGAATCCCCTGCATGGCTCCCAACTCTGAAACAACATGCTTCTTTAAAAAAAAAAATAAAAAGAAGAAGAATGGACAGCCCTTCGGAAGAGAACTGTGGTAGTGTGTGGGCTAGAGTAATGCGGAAAGCACACTGGAATGGCTTTGATGTGGGGGACAGAGATGTTTCATTTCATTAGGAGGAAAATTCTAACAGGCCCAAATGAGATTAGAGCAAAATATGCAGATAATACATCTGCAATAAAAAGGTTTTTACTGTATTTAAGTGACATTCGGATATTTTAACATTAAAAGCAACAACTTACGCAAAGACTCTTCGTTCAGGTCCAAACTCTGCCTCGTAATAACCATCCTTGCAGTCCTTACCCACCAAGTCATGGGGGTGGGGTTTAAAGGGGTCACTTTTGGTCACCAGGGTGACACGCACTTTTCCTTTCACTGTAACATTTAGAATCTGATAGGGAGGGGGGAGATATAAAAAGAGATGCTGTTTATAGAATCACTTAAAAATCACTTTAAAGTTGAGTTATGGAGTGAAAGTGGCGCAAGACTTTAAAAGCAGGTACCTGAATACTTGGGTAGGTTCTGTTATTGTCTGAGCTTCTTTCTCCAGGTATGCTGCCCGCTGAACGACCCTCGCATTTGTACCTGAAGCGCATGCCTCTCTGTTTTGGCTGCTCGAAGATCTGAACACAGGGCTCTCCCACTGCACAGGTCGGCAAAATGACATGAGTAAGATTCACGGATCTGATTATCATTCGTTTAAATACACAAAAAGTAAAAAGCATGTCCAAATGAGCCTTATTGTTTATTAAAATTCCAGCACTGAAGATGCATGAGTACAAGACACCTGCAGAAACAACATCTTACGTCTTTCACAGAACCTGACCATAACCTGACCACAAACAACACAGCCTGCCAGTAAATAATTTCCCGCGCCCTGCACCTGCGGGTAAAGAGCTTTACCATCTCATCCAGGTGCCAATACTAAGAATATCATAACTTCTTCAAACACCTGCACAAACAGCTGCATTTGGCATGCACTATATTTGGTTGCTGTTAAGACACTTGCTTCGGACATTGCCACGAACATATGAGATCTATTTGCCTATGCCTTCCTAATCTGTCAAATGTCATAAAGTAAGAAAATGGTTATAACGCATTGAAATAGAGCCAGTTTAGTAAAGTGTGCAGATGTCACTCAATACCGCCTGCTCAAAAGATTTGTCACTAACAGGAAGTCATATCTTCATCAAATAAAAGAGGAAGTAGCCTAATGTAAGGACTGGATCAGTTGAACATTACATCGTTTTTAAAAGGGCAGCTGCCTGACGTTTAAACGTACTTGATGAGTAATTAGGCAATGTTTATGATGCACCCTAAACTTAACTCAAAACATGGCACAGTTGGCACAGACAAATTGAATGTACTTACTTAGATTAGGGTCCCTGTGCATTGAGAGGGTGTGCACTGCATAGAAAAACATGGATAGAAGAACATAGATGAATACATGCAGTCAGTCAAATACGCGTTATAATGCATATTATACTGTAGGCTACAATAATTAACAAACGTGCAGATTAGAATAACAGTGCTGAAACAGCTTTTAAAAGTTCCTCATTTTTATTTCCTGGTGTTACTTTGTCCCTGGTGTATTCATGTACCGCTAACTAATTTGATTCGTTTAGTTTACATAAGATTTATCTAGAGTTTAGAAGTCTTCATTTAAGATGTCTGTTTTCAAGTAGGTAATCGCTTTTGTTTCGCAAGTGTTTTCTTTAATTGTACACGTACACAAATAAAGTTTTATTCCCCGTAATACATAAAATTACAAGCATGTTTTTTTTTTTTTTTTTTATTAATAGAATCAGATTTGAAAATGCGGAACATGTTAAACTGATTACAAATTACATTGTCAAAACTACAAACACTAAACAAAGACTAGCACAGAAAGTCGTTATCATAGAGAATATGTTATATGATAAAAGTAATGTTTTGGTACATTAAGTAGCCTGTCTTAAATTGGCTATCTAAACAACTTATTAAGACACCAGTGTTGTTTTGAATCGACTATCTATTACACAGACTCGAATTGTACGCGAATTTAATTCAAGGCAAGAAAGGGAAAAGAAAAAGACTATTATTTGATTCATTTAATAAATACTGATACTCACCATCCATGCTATCCGAACACCCTTGTCTTAGGTTTTACGTCCGAGATCTGAACTGCTGAAGAGATATACAGTAATACTTCAACGCAGAAGAGCGCTTACTGGGAATTCCCCACTATATAGGCTACACTTCGCTCGCCCCCATTTAAAGCCCCGCCCCTTATGGCAAGCCGGTTTCATTTTTACTTGTTTAACTTTCTAATGTATTGTTCTGAAAATTATTCCAACCGTATTGTTTCTCTGTGCCTTTATCGTTAGAGTAGTGGTTTAAATGCCGATATTCTTTAACACTGAGAATTTTTAGAACTATATCTTTATCGTCATCGATCCTGCTGTCTTAGTACTTATTAAATAGTTTATCCCCCAGTTTCGCAGACAAGGCTTAAGCTAGTCCCAGACTAAATTGCATTTTTGAGCTGTCTCAGATGAAAATATCTTGCTCTGACATATCTTAAAACATGTCAGTGTCATTGTTCTGTGTTAAGAT
>JAUCMU010000024.1:8765532-8837847 GCA_032275025.1 Enteromius treurensis
TTCTTCAAGCAGGGTCGAAACATAAACATTGCATTCATCAGTAATATGCATCTAGACAGCTGAAATGGAAAATGATGAGTCGCCTCAAGAACCGCTTGCTCTCGCCACGGTCAGCGAGCGCACCATAAAAAAAATAAATAAATAAAAAAGCGGGTCTGAAAGCGGCCCGGGTATAATTTTTTTTTTTTTTTTTGCGGCCCGAGTTGCGGGCCGGTTAGTTGAAAACGCCGGTCAGGATAGGGTTTTTTATACATTGACCTGCACATTACTGTAAAGAGTATACTCAAATAATTTGAGTCAATAAGATCACTTGGGGTCCTAATAGAGACTGGATTTTGAGGCACTACAATCTGGTCTGTTTCCGCTCTAGTACATACTGGTAACTTAGGTACAGGAGACAGGTTTAACACCATGGTTATGGTTAGTGTTGCTACTAGTTTTCTATGCAGCACGGTTTGATCTGCTTAAAGCAGATTTCTGTGCAGAATTTGATTCTCACTATATCTTGCAGCAACCTTATTCATTGCAGCACTGTTCCATCTGTGCAGTAAGTGTTGTGAAATTAACTTTGGTTCCAAAGTAACAAGTAGCAAGCCTTTCAATTGACAAATATTTTGCACACACACAAAAAAGTAACATAAGTATTTTTTTGAGCTCTTACCACTCCAGATGGTTTTCCTCAGTGGATGCACTGGCAGTGAGGACAATGTAATGCCTGCAAAAAAAACAAAAACAACATTAAGTATTTAGTGCATTTCATCTTTGATACAACACTGTGGATATCCACTTACTTGTACTTCTGGAAAAAGTTAGGAGGTTCAAACAACTTGGACCAATCGGCTTTTCCCAGAAGAATTTCATCTGTAACAGTGAGACCTTAAAACAGAAAATGTGGAAAATTTAGGAAATGGTCAAAAGAATTCGACAATTAGAGAGACAATCTATTTCACACCATTCTTGAACTCTTCACTCATGATGGTGCGTGTGGAAGTGGACACGTTGTAGGTAGAGTTCTGTTGTGGATATGCAGGAGTGATGATTGGCATCAGATGATACCGGTCTGATGGATTCACCTATAAGTAAAATTACAAACCGTCTAGAAAAAGTGCAGAAAAACTGTATTACACTACAATGAGCCCAAGAATACTAACCCGTGGATCCCAGACTGGCAGATTTAAATTGCTGTCTTCAGGCTGTTTTAAAAGCACAGGGTTTGGCCATTCCCTGATTGAGGAAAATTAGAGCAGAAATGCAGTTAAGAGGGAGAAACGGCATTGGACATTCCATGGCTGCAGGAAAGGGACTAGACATTAGCAGCAAAACAATACGTGAAGTTTCAGTTCCACTGTATGAACAGAATGTGCTGTGACCTCACCATTTAGAGAAGACCAGAAAGAACTTGTGCACAAGTGTGGCGGCAACAGCATTTGGATAGAGCTGACAAGTTCTGGCCACGAGCATAGCCCAGGAAACTCCACCAAGAAAGCCTAGCATGTTAGAATAGATTCCACGTCCTTTAAAAACAAAACAAAACACCATAGCACATGACATTTAATTGAATTTCAGTATTAACTTGCTTTCAGCATGTCAAGCCAAGATTCAGAACAACAACAACAAAAAAAGTTTTGATTTCAAACCAGACAAGAAGTGCCTGAAGGCAAGTTTTAAATCAGACTTACGTTTGGCCCACAGTTTAATTGCTCTCAAAGTTAATCTGAAGTTCTCTTTATTAGGTACCAGATACAGGATCTCGTCTGTAACACGACAACCTGCAAAACAAAATAAGTACATTAATGGAAGAATTTACAAATTAGACTTTAATTTAAATAAAATCTTATGGGGAATTACCGTTTAAACTGCGAATGCATCTGATGTCCAAGTTTCTGAGGAGCGAGTCTCCTCTCAGGTCCAGGTTATCAGGAATTGACTGTAGAGCGAGCCTGGCAAACAGCAGATCGATCTGGGTGGAAGAGGGAGACAGAGAGAGAACAAAAGAGAGACAAAAAAACCTTAATACAAATATCAACCAGGTTACATTATAATAAACACTTAAAGTGTTCTACCTCAATTCCATCAAATTTGAATTTGATGACTGGTACAAAAGCATCTTCCACAGCCTGAAGAGAAATTATACAATGGATAAGTCACTCTTTAAACAAAGCAGTGGCAGACATTTTTTAAATTTCAGTACAGAATGATATCACGGTTGGTACTTCTGACGGCACTAATATAAATAAGAAACAGAAAATGTACTCACTCGTAGATCCTTAATTTCATCATGCCGTTTTAGGTTTTCAAAGAAGGATGAAAAGAAGTCTGTTCTTTCGACGTGACGTGGGGCAACACACAAAGCATCTATATCAGCACCTAAAGAAAAAAACAACAACTTGATATGCACAATACAGTACATACATTCATTTGTAACTGTGAAGCCTTAATTTATGATTGCAGATGTTTAAACGTCATTCTGCTGTTCGACAGTACAATCCAGCTCATTAAATGTACCTTTTGTGTGCACTCCCAACCGATATGACCCAAAAGTGAAGATTTTCCCACCAACATTCACTACTGCTGATGGTGGAAGATTCTGTGAGGGAAAAAAATAATTCAGAAAAGTATGCTATCATGTAACTTTGTGATCAGGTCACGAGACCTGCAGTATTATTTACCTTTGATTCACTGATTTCTGCAATCCACTCCTTCACAAATGAATTCAGCTTTCCAAGAACTGCAAGTCTATAAAAGACACAAACATCCCTTTTAGTGTATTCAAACACACTGTGCAAAAACTGGTTTGCAGAAGACAAATAATACACTCAATACTGTAGTAGAAGCCAAATGATACTTGGTTTAAACCAGCAACAAATCAAACGGTGTATATATATAAAAAAATAAATAATAATAATAAAAAAAAACCACCAGAAGTTTGTCTTTGTATAACAAATCGTTAAATATAAGGATTTTGCAAAAAGCTATAACACGAGTTTCACACAATTTCTTAATTGTCCGTGTTTTACAGCCCACAAAGCAAATGCGCTTCAGACACGATATGCATTTTATATAGATCTTTACTTCTATGCAAGACATACTAGCCAGCCAGCCATCAAACAAATCTGTATTTAAAACTGTAGTATCATTCCTCACACACACCACAGAAGAGTAGAGTAAAACGGTTGTAGAATAAAACCTGAAGAATTGGAAAACACAGCTGACAAGGAATTTTAACAATCCTAGGCTGTTTTTTTTTAACAGGTGCTACATGATTTGAGAAAGGGTTGTGGCTCCACAAAAAGGTAGGAAATCTTCAAAACCTATAATGTACTGGGATCACTGCTATCCAATGTCTTTTTGTCGATGTGACTGTTCATGGGCAGGGATACAAAAACACAGCAGTACAAAAGTTCACATTTCATTTACACATACTACTGACATGCAGGAATACAAAGCTGGTGATTATCTTCAAGCTTCTCATTTGATCTTTGTAGTGTGTAGTTGCTTTATATCATTCCATATTTGGGGAGGATGAGGAGGATTGCATATGGTTGATTGTTGCTCTATGTCCAAACAACCATACAATTAATGTCCACAAAACAGACATATGAAAGGCAATATCCAGTAAGGATTTACAGTTAGGTCCACATATATTTGGACAAGCACAATTTGTTTTTTTTACTTTAGCTGCTGACCAAAACATTTTCAACTTAGTTATTTAATGAATATGGGCTTAAAGTGAGCTTTAATTTGAGGGTATTCTCATCGTTAATTCACCCAGAAATGAACATTAAATGAACACCTTCAAAGAATCCTAGCTGTATACGAATTTGCATTTGTGTGTATGTATATGTATATATGTGTGTGTGTGTTATATATATATATATATATATATATATATATATATAGAGAGAGGACTTTATTCTTTCAGATTATTCAGAATGTTTACAATTATTCTTTCTCCAAGATTAAGAATGGACAACTTTACAGCTCTTTAAAATGTAACGTCTCCCTTTTCAAGGAACAATAAGTAAACAGACATCAGCCTCAAAAGTTGTTTCATTGACAGGTGTGGCTATATATAAAACGCGCACTAGTGACTATGGCAACATAAAAAGGTCTGGACATCCACAGAGGACAACAATGGTGGATGATCAGAGAATCCTCTCCATTGTAACCCTTTCACAACATCCATCCAAGTGAAGAACACTCTTCAGTAGGTAGTCGTGTCACTGTCAAAGTCTACAAATAAAGACTCAACACTGCAAGCAAGGCCAGATCAGACATTGCTGAACCCCTGCTGAGTTCTGAAGTTTACTCTCTGCCCAGATTCCGTCAAAATGGTGTGAAGTTTGATTGGGCAGCGCTTTTTTAATTCTCTTCTGGAGGCATACAGAGCTGAAATTATGAACATTGTGCCAGCATCCAAATATATATATATGAACCTAACAGATCACTGCATATGTCATGACAGTAACGTTACTTCAAAAGGATCATATTAGTACTTTTAAATCAAAGATACTACACAGTTAGCAGAAAAAAAAACTAATATCAAAGCAGTGACTAAATTCCATAAATAAAAGACCTCACCTGTGATTGAGTTCATCTTCACCCTCGAACACTCCAAATGGTTTCATAGCCTCAGTAAGTTTCTGAGTGTAGATATGGTCTATCTCTCTGGGAAAGGCCAGGCTGATTGCAGATGTGATGCCATAATGTTTCCGAGGCTGCTGCCCGCTAAGCACACTGTTACCAGTCCTGCAAATAAAGGCATGACGACAATAATAATAGGCTAATGCTGCACTGTAGACTAGCTAAATCAATACTGAACTCAGCACTTTGAAAAAACAAAAACATTTGAACACTATGCTTTTAAAACATTAACGTTACCTAAACATAACTTATGATAGTACTAAATATGTGCAAGGTAAATGAAAAGTGTATGTATGATGGATTGTATACACACACACTCACACAAATATGCATGTATACACTTGTATATACATACATACATATATCAGTATAAAAAAACGTCAAACCACAGAATAGTTTTATATTTAAATGTGGTTTGTTTCGCGAAACGTAACCAAGGACTAAAAGAACCGCGTTAACATCCACCATCATTGCCTAACTTTTGTGTAAACAAAGACAAGATTACATACACATTACATAGACAACACCACCAAAATACTCGCGTTAAACGCAGTTTACCACAAAACATGTGTATTTAAATAATCTAATGTAAGGGAGTGTTTTTTTCATAAAAAACACACTCGGGCCGCTTATCCGCCACAACCAGCATTCTCTGTCCGTTATCTCAACAAACTGGCTAAACTAGCCTAGCACTGCATTTCCCCCCTCTATAACCAACTCGTTTAACCCACTAATATCCTTGTGAAGCACGGAACACTTACGTTGACATCTCTTTCATGACCTTGCGTAGAAATATCCAAATATTTTCAGAACAAACACGCAGAAAACATGTAAACTCAGCCAGCAGCAGCCCCGTCTCAATTTATAACAATAGTTGTTGCTCCAATATGGCGCCCACCGTACAGACATCTCCCGACATGCACTGCGCCCTCGTAACCTCTGACGACTGTTTTCAAATATCAGTCACGTTGTTGTCGGACCTGAGCGAACAGAGCCGCTTGTGAGCATCAGACGGGGTTATTTTCTAAATATTACTATTTCTATTATACCATCTGCACTCTCTGAGAACAAAGTAAGAATCCAGAGGAGATAGGTACTTGTTTATTCGCTTTAGGGTTAGAATTGTATTTATATTAGGAAGTCATATCTCGTATTGGCATATATATATATATATATATATATATATAAATAAATTACTGGCTTGGACAAAATATAACTTGTGACAACATGCCCCCCACTAGCTGATTACGTGACGAGTATATCCCCAGTTTTTGTCCCTTTTCAAAATATGTGGGAATATCAGCGCTGAAACTTTATTTGGAACAATATTTATGGGTGGAAGGAGTGGCGTAGTTTATCAAATTTATTCAACAAACATAACAGAAATTGCATGTCTGCGTCACATCTGTGGAGTTTCTTGCATGTGTGGCTGCTTCGTTTGTTGTTGACAGTTCAGAGAAAGTTTTTAAGGAGTTTGGAAATGGCTTTAAATCCTTCTTCAGTCGTCTTCCTTCTTATGTGCTAAGGCATCAGTTTTAGTCTTGATTTTATTATATTCTTCACGTGTTATGACCAAATCAGACACGATTATTGAGGTTTCTATAAGGTGTAGGCAGCCTTCCTCTTTAATGATATTCTACTTATATGCGCTTTATTAAAATGTTATTCACAAGGCATATGAATATTATTTAAAAAAATAAATAAATAAATAAATAGATAAAAAGCATATTTGTGTATTTGTACACAATGCATCTATTCATTAAGGGTTATAATAGCGGCTTTATTTGATAAAGCGTAATAGCTCTAATGAGATATGAGCTCTGGCATATGCTGTGATTGAATCGATTAGACAGACACAAGCCAGGCTTTGGCAAGATCGGTCCAGAGAATTTGTGTGCCGTGCGTAATCGCTTATCCACAGCACCATCTAGTGGCTCCATGCCAGTAGTGTGGCGTGATGACGTCCAGCAGCTCTCCAATGAACTGCGCATGCAACTACAGGAAATGTTGCGTTAGAGTTCTTTCAGTACGCCCAGATATGTTTTGTTGACATTACTGTTGTCATTTTAATGATTCGTATCGTTGGCACTGTATTATATCAGTCTACGACATTATTATAACCTACTGTGTGTTCGTATTCGTATAATAACCCATTTGAACAAAACCCCAAGATCTTTCAGAATATCACAGAATATTAGAAATAGTAGAATAGTACATATTACAAAGCTTGTTACAGGATGGTATCACAAATTCACAACTGCTGTGCGCCAATAAATCTACACGGAATCTTCAAGGCGACTTGTGAGGTGTTACGTTAGCCTGAACATTACTTGTGGACTCCGTGACCGCACTTATTATAAACATCAGTTCCAAATGATATGTTTATAGGCTACTGCTGGATCTTGTTTGAGCCTAAACGTGCAGAAAAGCCGCACAGTTTCACACCGTTAATCAAGATCTCTGCTGCTGCACGTGCTCACATTTACATTTCCAGATGTTGGGTGATATTTCACACACTTTTCCCTCCAAAAGACTTTTGACAACTTTTGAACATTATCATTTTCTACTCCAATGCCGCCAGTGAGAGTAGCTGATTGTGTAGATTCTTACATCAAGGCGTTTTTTGGTACCCTGTTTTATTAGATACCTTCGTCGATTTAGGAGCAAGAAACGACCCAGACAACAACGATTTCATTTAATCATGTCTTTAATATTTTAACATCATTTTCAAATTTCACATATTATCTTTATTTTCAAGAACATTTCAGTAATACTCTCCACTTTATTTTCAGACTGACGAAACAGCACAAAGGAAATGTTTGAAGCACAAAGTGAAAGGTCCGTGTGAACAATGACACTAAATAAATTACACATTAACAAAAACTAAATTAATATTAATTAAATTAATATTATAAAGACAGAAAAACACAATAGAATACACTGTTAATGTCTTTAATGCTGTATTTCAGTAAGACAACACAACACTTACAGTAATAGCATACATTTTTTTCTTTTCTTTTCTTTTTTTGTTATTTATTTGCAGCAGCTAAACAACTGCAGTTGTTCCGCATACTCTTAAAGGCACAGTTAACCCCAAATTGAAAATTCAGTCATTATTTACCCACTCTCATGTCACTCAAAATTCGTATGAATTTCTTTTTTTCCGTGGAACACGAAAAAAAAAAAAAAAAAAAAAGGATGATGTTGGTAACCAAACAATTTCGTTACCCATTGAATTGCATTGTATGAACAAAAACAACACAGAAAATGTGACAGAAAAATAAAAGGTTTAGAAAGACATGGAGGTGAGAAAATGATGGTGGATGTGTATTTTTTGGGTGAATTATCTCTTTAACTAAGTCATGTACTAGTCCCGCATTTATAATCAGAATTAGTTCGTTGTAAGACTGAAAGGTATTGTTATTGTTGTTCATCACACTGTAGTAATAAAAGGCAATTAAGTATGATTTTTCTGCTTTTCGAGAGCATGTCTCCCGTGTTTACAGACAAGCTTCACGATGCCAGAGTTTGTGTGATTGTGGGAACCATTTGCAGGAGTCGCTGTCCATGGTTCTGAAGCAATTATAACCAACACAATTCCTCAGTCAGATTGAAATTATATCAGTTTAATCAACTTATTAAATTATCGTTGGATATAAGGACTATGGCAATATATTCGGACCAAATTAAATTTCTGGCCAGCTAAGAGATTTCATATACACTGCATTTCTGATTTGTGGTATTTGATATTTCGTTCTTTGTATATCAAAGCATTGATGTTTAGTGTTCAACTGGGACTTGGTCGAGATTCTTCTTTTATGAAGGCATAAAAAGAACAATTTTAACGTTCATATGTCTAACATTTTCGTAAGAAAGATGTACATTACACGTGTAAAAGATTTCTTTAAACTGACCCTTTTTGATAACTGCATTACACATCAATTTGGGCAAATCGGCCAAAACAAGGCAACATTAAAGCACATTTATAATTTTGTCATTGGGGTTTTTGGTGTTTGAAGTATTCATTACATTGCAAAAAATGCAAAATGCAAAAATCATGTTGCCCTGGTGATTATCACCCTCCTCCTCATTATTAAGAACAAAAAAAAAAAAAACAGTTATAGAGATCTAAATTGTATAAGTTTTTGATACCTCTTCTTCGCAATAACCTACAGCGTCACACTGTATTGCGTTTTGTATTTTTTTTTTGTAAAATATTGTAAAATAATAAGTAGAATTAGCCAAGCAACTGAATATCAGAACAGTTTTACACGTAACTTAGCTGTAAAAAAGTAGGCTAAAGAAAAATGTATTTCAAACATGAGGAAAAGAACATTGCCAGTTTAAAATGAAGAACCAGATTTCAGTTTTAAATCGCAAGTATACAAGACTGTAAAAAGCCGTGTTTTATTTTATTTTTTTACTCAGTTGTTTAATCCAACGGTTTAAAATGTCGTAAAACTAATTCTGTTAATTCACTTCTCTCGATATTTCCTTTTGTGAAGTGTAGCGGAATTCCTTGTCATCATAATTCTGAACACTAGAGGGAGCCTGGAGCACGGCATATTGCTTTTTGCTCCCTGAATCTCTCAAACTCCGCGATTCCTTGTCCATCATCAGAAACCCCATAAGTGACTCCAGCGTTTATCCTTTCATCCCGCTTATATAATTAACATGTATTATAATTGTAGCATGTTCATCCCGTTTATCTTATTTAAATAGGCTATTACGCATATTTTAACTTGTAGGCTATCTAGGTTAAAAAGTGCTAGATTTTTTTTTTGTCACAGGTTATTGCAAACATGCTATTTTGAGTTCTGAATGTCATTCATAACTTATTTCGCTTAATCTAAATTTAGCATGAAAGGCAATATGACAGCAGTCTATCCTTGAATTGGATAGCCTACTCGGCATCAAAACGGGGATGTAAATTGTGTTGTTCATTAGTTTGTCGTGGGGTAACTTAAGCAACCTCTTTTCAGTGATAACTTTTACAGCTTTATGCGCGATGAACATGGAAATAAACGCAAGCCTTAACAGATAAACGACTGACTCCCTGGTTCCCTGGTGTGCTTCCATTCATCATCCTATTAATGTAAGATTAATAACTACTCCAGTATAAACACCGGCTGGCATGAACTTGTGAAGCGCGTCACCCTTGAAATAACAACGGTTACGCAATAATATTGAGAATATATTTTACGTGTTCTCTTCAATCTAGCCCCCCCCCCCTCCACAATAGCCTAATCGTTGTCTTTACATCTTATAGCATGGGTCCACATGTAGTCTTACCGGTAATCTGATTTTCTCAGTCTCTCCTCTTTTTCTTCACTTTAACACATTCACACGCCGTTGCTTTTTGTAGAAGAACCAGCACTCACTTTTATAATTTCGCCCACAGAGACGTAATCCCTTTGATTATATCTAATACCTGCCAAAACCCAGATGGCATGCCCACCCATCGCTCAGTGTGATAATGCCACATTGTGAATTCTAGCCATTAATATTAATTTTCAGTCTGCGAATGTGTCTGAACTGCTGAAGCTTAAAATTCCTTAAAGAAGGCAAGGCTCGACTTACCAGGGATTTTAAGAGCATTCCCATTTCGCCTCTCTCCGTCCTTTGAGGTAAAACTTGTATTCAGTGGGATATGTAGACTTAAGGTGGTCTTTCACAGGAGACAGGAAAAGGCCTATTTCATCTCACGGTCATTGTGTGTGTCAAATAAACACTCGTTTTTAAGAAGAGACGAAATGTAGCGTGCAGTGATGTCTTTTAATGGAAGTTTCTGTTTAGGGTCGAAATCAACATGCTTTGGAAGCGAATGCACGTGGATAAAATAATTTCGACATTATAGTCACATTTTACATGGTTAATTACTCAACCGCGATTCGCAGAGCCTGTCCCAGAGGAACGCGTAAGAGGATAATATCATGATTACAACAATATCTGAGAGATACATGCCATTTCATTTAGACCTAGCAACAAGACAAGGCCGATTTAATTTCACCCAGAAGGTCAGTGCATGGCCTTCACTCTTTATCTGTCAGTAAATTAGTCCAAAGTCTATCGATATGGCCATCCACAAACTGAGTGAAACAGACAGAATGAAAATCTCAACATAGAAATATTCTATAACATTATTTTCCTTTCACTTGGCTATCTGTATTTGGATTAAATCAGTAAAACATGTCTGTAATTGCTTTGATCAGAAAGTTTAAAGATTAACGTTTTAGTGATGTGCAGTGATAATGTACAATGAGAACGGGGCAATTAACAGAACAAAAATAGCAATAAATAAATAAAAATTTAATCGAGAACGTAATTCTCCAACATTATCCAACTCTGAGAGACTCACACATTTTTTCTTTGTTTTGCATATTAGTTTCTATAGGACTTATTAGAGGTGCTATATTTACCAGTTTATATCAAATGCTTTTTGAGTGCTAAAACTAAAAGTAAAAAAGTCAAGATCATGGAATAGTCTTGAAATCTATCACGTTGGAATACATTCAGATAAATGAAAAGAAATGAAAACAATTTCTACACAATGCGCATTTTTTATCCTGAAAAGTCTTTCATGTTAAAGTTATTCAAAGATAAATGACCACACCGGAGGTCTCTCTGTCTTATACGCACAGTGCACGCGAGCGTTTTAACTCGGTCCTAATCTTGCTGGTAAACCATAAATGCCAATAAAGCCCCTCTTTCAACATGACATCAGCGCTGGACAACAGTTGCAGAAAAACAGATCTGCTGATGAATTGCCAGAGCTGGTGGGAAAATGAGAGGAGTGAAGCATGAACAGGGCGTTGGGCGTTGATTTATCGCATAAGCCCTCGGTCATTTCCATATATTAAAATGCGCCCAAGGGGCCAGTCAGTCAATTTCCTTGAGACACTACCCGTGGAAGGCGAGCACATGACCAAAAAAAATTTAACTGTCTTGCTTTTTCCCCTCCTTTGACCCATACCCCAATATTCAGATGGTAGTCTTAAATAGTGAAATCCTGTACTATTTAGTCATGGAGATCGTATTTTAATAAAGTGATCTACCAGCAACAGACATGGTATTACGTAGGTTTGGTAATCTGTCTTTTGTGTCATCCACAGGGCCTCGCGCATTGAGCTGAAACGTTATTTTAAGCATGAATCTGTCATCGCACTTTCCCCTCACTCTCATTTCCAATCGCTTCCTCTGTCACTCTCTCACACAAAAGCACTTTTTCTGTACGAGCGAGCGCGCCTGACCGTGCATTGGAGAGATGGATATTGCAATGCATTTAACGTCTGGCTGATTTATGATGGGATCAGTCGCATTGTCATTTACATATTGAGATTCTGTTTGTACGCGGCGCTTTGTTGCTGCCTGATAGTTTCCATTTCTGAAGGAGGACGCTCCGTTTGCGCGGATCAATGTCCGCCTGGAGCAGGGACAGACTTTCAGAAAAGTAAAAATGTGGGAAAAAAGGTGGTCCATCAGCCAATGGCCTGAGTGTGCACGTGCCACAGTGTTACTGAAACGCACATCCCCAAATTTGCCCAGCACCGAAAGCTTGCCTAAAGAACGATCGTTCAGTCAAAAGGAAACGCCGTTACACACACGTCGCATTTTAACCATATCAATATTTGTTATTCATGCGTAAGGAAATATTAGCTACTTTTGATTTTATAGCGAACGTTGCGTGCCACGTTAAAGTTTTCACAATAAATTGTTTCCGAACGCAAACCTCACAACTTTTTTTTCAATAAGAGAAAGTAATTTTTTCACACTTGGAAATATTTCGAGCGAGGTTAAACAATGCAGTCTTCTTGTGGGATGCAAGAACTGAAGAGCTCCTCTCGAGAGCGATCAGTGGTGTATTTCTGTCAATCACGCTGCACGATCGCCGAAATATTAAGACGCTTAAAAATAAAAGTCCTACTTTGAGCCAAAACAGCTTGATTCTATATATAATGACCTAATATTCTTAATTTTTATTATTCAGAAACCTATTTATGCTATTGCTTTAAAGATCCAACAATCCAAAGCAATGATCTAGATCAGCTTTTATAAAATGTAAATAATCATACAGCCAAACCAACAACCCTTCATGTTTCTTTGAATACTGTTCTTTGCTTAAAGCCCCTTATTATTATTTATTAAATTTTTTTTTTCTTTTAAATAATTATAAAATTTACGCGCTGTGCTCTTGAAAGTGCTTTAAATGTGTATAGCTCCGTTTGTACTTGCTGGAGAATCGTGCGCTGCACTGAAACAAAATCAAAGGCTTTATATAGAAAATTCAGATTAGATTTTATGCCTATTTCGTGATATTGTCACGACTAGCCGTGCGACTGGGTTGCATATGCACTTGTTGAGAACAATGACCTGAAAAGCATCGGCACAGTCAGTGTGGTACAGTCGAGCGAATCCATTGGCATTCCCAGATAGCCCTCGCGCAGAGTTGACCTTTTTACCCAGCTCAAACCTGACTCAACTTTCGCGTAAAGATCTGACACCTCGCGCCGAAAAAAACCCCACACACGCACCGGCACAGCGATCAGTCTTGGTCCAGAAACAAAGATGTCAGCGTATAAGCCTGCAAAGCAGTTTCACTCACTCGCTTGCTCGCGGGTCACGTATTATCTCCAGCATTCGACTTCAATCCCGATCGGTTCCCTATTGAATTGTGCATTTTCCCCGCAGACTGTCACTTGTTCACGCTGCCTCTGCTTTGAGTCTCTGGAGCAGTCGCTATAGTCTAGTCGTACTTCTGCTAGTTCGCAGGGGTGTCTCTCTCTTCCTCCCACCTCGTGGATTGAACTAGCTTGTCATCGCGTTCGGTTATACGCTTCATGTCTCTTTAATTTCAAATGCATCGGCGCTGTTTACAGCATCTTTATATTTCTAAATCCACGCGGCGGCGGTGCACTGACACCCCCTCCTCCCCCCAGTCGCCATTCTCTATAATCTGAACACATCTGAAAGTTATTACCCCGTCCCCTTTCTTTCTAGTGGGCTGCTCCCACAATCTATTCGTCAGTGTGTTGTTATATTTTTACAATTACACTCTTGTAGTATTTAAGTCCCACCTACATCGCGAGCGAGTGTCCTATGCCGCTCTCTATGTGATGTCCCTTAAGTTTCTGTCTGTTCTGGAGGAATGTGGCAGCGCACGCGGCGGTTGAACCCACATGCCCCGGCTCGGAACCTGTCTGTCCTGTTCGCGCAACCCGATCGCGTGTCTCGCCTAGAAGCAGCTCGAGCGCTACCTCTGACTGACTGTTTGACCAGGAGTTGAGTGACTGTGTTTGAAGCACCATCAGTGTCCACTACGAAACCTTATATGCGAGGTTCCTCTCCCCCTCTCTTTGTATATATAGCTTGTCCGGCCCCCTTGAATCTCCTGTCCATTGGCTTTTCGTGCTCTGTTTTCCTGCGTCCACCCCCAGCGCGAGAGCGCGCGCACACACATACTCGCCGCAGCGCACATTGCTTTCATTAAACATATCTCCCCCTCTCTCTCTCTTTCTGTGTGTGCGTGTCTCTCGCTCTCTCTCTCTCTCGCCTCTTGTCCGGCCCCCTGATCTTTCTGTCCATTGGCTTCTTCGGGTCTATTTTTCATGTCCAGCCCCTAATGAGTGTCCATTGGTTTTGTTATTTCCACTCCCTCCTCCCACTCCACGGCTTTGCCCTGCCCATGTTCTGTATGTCTGTGTCCATCCATCTCCTGACGTTCAAGTTCGCAGGGACGTCACGTCCGCACTTGAACTTGCAGCTCAGGGGGGCTTTTGCCATTTTTTCATCTCTCTCTCTCTCTTTTCAAAAAAGCCATGACGGCTATCCCACAATCCATCTTCCCTGCGCCATCTTTGTATTATTTCTAATTTATTTTGGATGTCAAAGGCATTGATGAAGATATTTTCTCTGGAGTCTCCCTTCTAACCCGGCTCTCCCGATGTGAACCGAGCTGAAAGCCACCACCAACCACCATGTCTCGCCGCAAGCAAGGCAAACCCCAGCACTTAAGCAAACGGGATTTTTCGCGTAAGTAAAGACAAATATATGTTGTGCCCGTTCGCTTTACCTGTTTTTGGCTCCGTTCTGTAGCGTTGAGTTGCTGGAGAGGAGCGTAATTCTCAGTGAAGACACACTGGACACTGGACAGCGCAGATCAAGTGGACTTTAGTGAAGAGAGCGTTCCTGTCTCTGAAATGCCTTTACGCGCTCCCTCTTCCGCCGAAATGCCACAAAAGTTTGCTTTCCATCGCTGTACTTGGAGAAGTTCGTGCCGACTCGGTGTTTAGGCGCATATGTCTTGGCTCTCGTGCCCCAGTCGCTTTGACCGCTTAAGAGCAAGCGCTCACATATACCGGACTGTGGTGGGTATATGCACGCGTGCTTTCGCTCGCTTATTTGCGCTCACATCTCGTGGAATGTCCCGTAACGCTGTCTGTCTGTGATTCTGGGCAGGATTTCCCCCCTCTCGCACTATTTTTGGAAGATTTTCAAAGAGTGGAAGTGAATTTTGATTGGGAAAAATCTCGTGTCCGACTGTTTACAAGCGCCGCGTGCGCGTACTACCCACTGCCAGCAAATAGAGTACGATAGTCGCCCGTGTGAGACTAACATTGCAGAGCAAGACACCTGCATATAAAATCTATTCCTATTTTAAACTTAAGCTTTTCCTACATTTGAAGCCAAACGCGATTCTGATCTGCTCGTATGGGCATTCGCTTTAAAGCAGTATGAGATGATTTTACGCTCCGCTCTTTTCCGTTTCGTGTGCATTTATACAAGGATAATTCGATTTCACTTAGGCCTGATTTTTGTCTTAAATGTCGGTGACAAAGGTAAGACGAAACCCAAGTGTAATGCAACTATTTAGATACAAGTGCATTAAGAGAACCAGCCAGTTTAGCTCTTTTTGCATGCAGACGTTCGCAGCCTACTACGGTTCTTCGAATGATCATTCCAGTTATTCGTATTAGTTTTACTCTAAACATGCCTTGAAGGACCGCGGTAGGTTGCATTTCTGTAAATAAAGTCTGCTTCGTATTTTATGGACCTGAAATGTTGTCAGGAGCACGACGAAACGAAAACATTTCAGCTCCTGTCATCTTGTCTTTAGATTTTTACCCTTTGATATCTCAGACGTAAAGCTGCAAAGGCATCAGTCCGCGTTTTATTAGATAAACATGTTTGACACAAATCCCGAGTTGTTGTAACATTGTAAAGTATCGTGTAACATTACTGGGTTTCCACACACAGGCTGTGGGATCTCAGCGCGGGCTGCTCCGTGTGTTCGCTGCTGTCCGTGTCAGAAATTTACCGCTAGGGGGCAGACGATGATCATAAACTAGACTCGAACCCGATCAGTTTCACCGCTATCTTTATCTATATTTGACCATATGTTAGCAAGAGCGAAACGTATTGTATATGAACTCGTAACTGTTTTTTTTCACCCCGTCCCGACCTGGCACGAAATGTAGACTTTTTATACCTTGTAGTTTGCAACAGATCAAGTAAACTAACAAAGGATGTTCAGGCTATAATAGAGCAAATCTAGTTTTTTTATTTATAGACTTTTTCATCTAATTCACGATTACACAGAAAACAGCTATTTTTTAAAATGAAAGAGACATGCTAACGAAGAAGCTGCTTGTCACAAACTTTTAAAAATGACTTTAGGCTACTGAAATCCAGCTTTAAATGCTCACGTTAAGATTACACACAGATATTTTTCTGAGGAGAGCTATTTGAGAATATTACCAGCATTTTTAAAATGTAGCTGTTTTTGTTTTTAAATACTTCCGCTATTTTTTTTAATCCTTTAAAAATATTCTCAAAAAACAGTTTGACATTTAATATCGTTTTTGCCAGCGCTGATTGTAGTGGAATTTAAAGCAATTGTTAAAAACCCAATGTGATGCAGCTTTCCACAGCATTCTCACATTCTGAGCAATCTTAATTTGTTACATTGTCGAATATTCTTTTGCAACATATTTTTTTTTTAGAATTCCTTTATTTATGCAATGTTCAGTCGTGTAACGTACAATTGAAAAAAATATGCATACATGCGGATATCTTTAGATTGTAGCTGCGATTGTAAAATAAGTATATAATATAATTGTTATTGCTAATTGAAGTGTTGATTATAAGCTGTTATTGAATGTAAAATATTTTATTGCAGCTTAAATATATGTGAACAACTTTAGAAGTTTCCCGCTCGTTATTATTAAATCATGACTGGAGTTTTGCATGTATCGATTATCTCTGTGTTTTATTACGATCACACCTAACTGGATGTTTTACAGCTGTTATCATTACGAATTCATTACGAATCAATATCACAATGAGTCCCTCTGTATCTAGGAATCAGTTTTTAAAATACTTGGAGTTCACTTTAAATCGAGTAGGCTTTCTTTAATTGATTTGAATGGCGAGCGTTTAATCTTAAAAAAACAAAACAAATCAAAACCATGTCATAGCGAAAAGCATTACCACATATAGAATGCAAATTGATCATACTTCGTTATTGTCCTTCATGTGCTAATGTGTAAAAATATTCTCCTCGTGAGCACATCTGGAAGATACTCCACATCTGCCCCACAATATCTGCCCCAGTCTGGGCTGAAGTAAATTTAACCGCCCTGCACATGATCCTAACACCTTTTTATCAAAATCTGTACCAATCATCACCCACTAAAATTAAAATCTATTTTTTGATTCTCTGTGGTTTTAGGTTCATTAAAGCATGAAATTGGCAGCTTATAAAGAAGGTCAAGATTCTTAACCATCAGGAAGCTAGTGTAACCTCTGCGCAAAATTTCACTAAACAACCATTATAAAAATACCTGGGTGTGTGTGTGAACCTTACAGCTAACTTTATCGAGAGGGGGAAAAAAAGCTAATAGCCTTACTGTGTGAAGCTTGTATTGTTGCAGCTGTGACTTGTGTTGGCTTTTCTAGATATCTACACGTGTTGTCCATGCAGTCATTTCATGATCCAGATGTGTGTATGGTTGAGTGAAACAAAGACTGAGATGAATTTACTGTAGCTTTAGACACAGATGTTAATGCACCAAAGCAAATCTAACAAAATGTTGTTATATCATAATAAATCATATGTTAATAAAATGTCAAGCCTTTGCTTAATATTATGTTTTATCCTTGTTCACTGAAGTTAAGCTGACAGTGACTCATTGATTTTTTGTGTTTATGATAATTTTTTTCAGAACTTGTAAGGTATTTACAATTTAAAAGATGGCTCTGAAATTATAAACTAAGTGAAATTGGTGGGTTGACATAAAATGTACATCCTTGTTCTTTTTCTATCCTGTTATGTGCTCCCTCGTCTTGACTGCGTTCATTACAGCACCCAGTCTCTAATATTCCCTCTGCTTTTCGTTCCCTCTGTGTCGCATATGGATTCTTCCTGCGTGCAGCCGAGCCCCTGTCAGCCGTGGTCTCGGAGGAGAGGCAGGAACAGCGCGGGCTGGTACAGGTAGCTCCGGAGGGAGACCAGGACCTGCTCACCTGTGGCCAGTGTCAGATGAACTTCCCTTTGGGAGACATCCTTATTTTCATTGAGCACAAAAGGAAGCAGTGCAATGGCACTTTGTGCATGGACAAAGCAGTGGATAAGCCCCCCTCGCCCTCGCACTGTGAGCTGAGGAGAGCCTCCAACCCCGTGGAGGTGGGCGTCCAGGTCACGCCGGAGGACGAAGACTGCTTATCGACGTGTTCGCGAGGAATCTGTCCCAAACAGGAAAACATTACAGGTAACCTCATCCCATGTGATTTGTCTTTTAAATATAGAAGGGCTGTGTTTGTATCTGTGTGAGGAACATTCGCGGTGGAGCCGAGTTGTTGTGTGGGCCACATATCGTGGACACATGTCCTTTCTCGGTGGGGCGTCTCGTTCGCAGCTCTGGAGACGTATCAGAGTGGTGAATATTTAAAAGCTGTGGGGCAGGAAGGGGAAGGGGGTATATTCAATCAAACCTCAGAGTGAGAAGCCATTACGAAGACCAAAAGAGGAACCGGCATTACTTCATAGACTACAAAGATAAAGAAAAAAAAAACTTTTATTATCTCAAGATCATTGCTGCTTGGAATCAATGATCTCCTTCAGACAGACTCTGTGGGATTTGGATAATTAAGCTCAGATTCGAACCGTAGATCACACATTCCCACCATCGCCTGCATGCTTCGGTTTAGCACATTTGCACTTTGTGTTTCAAATCCTTTTTCTCTGGTAACTTGTCGTTCACTCTTCATGGTAATCAAATGAGGCCCAAAGTGGCAGACTGTGACTTAAAAGTTGCAGATTTGTTAACGTAGAGTGCAAAGGGGGTGCGCGGCGGACCGTTCATCCCTACTGGGAGGAGAAAAAAAAAGGATTGAAAGGGGGAGATTTTGGTACTGGAGGGGCGGTCTGAGGAGTCCTTGCTGTGACAGGAGAGGCCATCCCCCTCGGTGTGTGTCCATAGGCTCATGGGAAATGCCTCTCTGTGCTGCACAGCCTCTCTCATGTGGTCTCGACAGATGTATCTTGATTTCGTTGTGGGTTCTCGCACAGCCACATCTTATCCGTATAAATGCACGCCTGCACATTTTCACTTTCTGTCAAAAAAGGAAAGGAAATGGAAGGCCTTTCGGGTATTTTGGTTTTGTCAGGAAACAATAACACAACGCTAATTATTTGTTTTATTTTTGTGGATGTGCATTTTAATTAGCGGTTTGCTTTATGCACTATATATAACGCGGAAAAACAACAAAAGATAGTCCCTAATTTCCACTGTAAACAACTTAAAATAAAGGCAACCCTGGAATCTTAGAGCAGCGTAAGTCTAATCTTGCTTAAGCTGAGCGTTAAGTGAAATGAACTGCTTTAAGTTGTCGGCGTGTTATTATGTGTCCATGAGTGTTTTGTGCTGGTGGGGCAGAAAATAGAAAATGTGAGAGTGAGACTTTCCAGTCTGTTTTTCTGGCCTGGCTTTACGTTTGGCCATTCTCTGGTCTGCCTCAAAGATCAGGTTCCAGGAAGCGTCTGGGTCCGGTTAGCCCCATCAACAGTCATTTGGACTTGACCTTTTGCTCTGGGCTAATTATCGTCTGCTGAGTTCAAGTATCAAGTTGTTTTCCAACAGTTCCCACTTGCATAGTTTGAGAAGCCTCCTAGTTTGTGTGCATATAAATGTTTATAATAATCTGCTGTGGAACACAGTTTTGTGCTATAGCACATTTAAATTTGATCAGATATGGAGGCTGAATGGGGTCATTTGTGTCTGCTTGCCCTCTTTGTTTTAAGCATGTTGATGCAGTTTCAGCACAAATTATACAACCTTTATGCGAGCCGGCTATCGTGCACGTCTCTTGTTTCTGTCAGCCGCTAAACTGGGTTATTAAACTCATTTACATCATAATGTATCAGGGTTCAGCTGATAGCGTTGGGTCACTGGTATTATGTGTGCTTGTTATTATTATTTTTTTTTAAACAATTTTCTGGGAAGGTCCATAACAGCTTCTCAGCATGTTACTGAATCTGCTGCCATGGCAGGTCAGACAGGGAAGAGATATTAATTAGCCATATTATAGACGATTTCAGACATAACATATTCAAGGTTAGTTGTGACTGCAGCTTACCATGAAAGTATAAACCAGAATAATTTGAGTGTGTGTGTGTGCGGGTTAGAGTTGCTTTAGAACATCACAAAACTGCAAGGTTGAAGGAAAGCTTCTTGAAAGGTTGAAAGTTCAGTGCTTTTAAGAAAAAGATTTTTTAATGACATTTTTATCATTATAAACAGTTATTATATATTTGATAAGGAAACATTTTTATTCGGTTTTCTACAGTCTTTCTATTTATAAATTGTTTATATTATTTTAAATGTATTAGTTCATTGTTTCTTTTATTTGTTTGTTTTGTCGTATTTTGATTTATTTTATATATTAATTGTTATTTTTCTTTTTAAGATGGATCATTAGACTATAACCAAATAAGGAGATTGGTATGTGTGATGTAACAACTTAATTTCCATATAGAGCTGCTCAGTGTGAGAAAAGGCAGTACCTGTCACAGAAGAATGGATTTGCTGTGTGAGCAATGCACACATGTGTGTGACTATGTATTACCCCAAATAGCACAGTGCATCCTGGTGAGGAGGCCTTGCTAGAGCGAACTGAGACCATGCAGTGATTTGATACAGTCATAATGTATTTATTTAATTTTTAATCCCTAAATGAGATTTTGAGTCCTTTCATTTCTTGAAAGTAGTAAAAAAAAAAAAATAGACAGGTTGACACAAAAGTGTCTTGTTGAATTAATGCTCTTCCCAGAGCTTTGAATCCGCTCTGTTGATGTAATCGGCATCATGTCCTTTGCTGCACAATATAAGACGTCTGATGAAATGTAAAAATTATGCAGAGTAACATCCTATGATCTTCTGTTTCGCAACGCCTTGTCCAAAAACATGTCGATGGAACAGATTGAATTCGCTTTGGCTTGCGATATGGGGCCATTTGGAGCTCTGAACTTTTTTTTTTTATCAAGCGCTTTTCAAGACTCTGTCTTTCGCTATGGAAGCCCTTCAGAAATTATGACTGCTCTCCAATAAATCGGCAGATTAGATCGGACTAACACTGCCGCCATGCAGAACGGACCTCAATACAGATAATTGTTTTTTAAATGGCCTTTGCTGGGTGGGTTTTTAATGCCTCTAACTCTCCCGCTCGCTCGCTCGCCCATTTTGTCACTCTCTCCCTCTCTACTATGCATATGGCTGTAGCAGTCAATGTAAATCAGGGGCATCCAATTAATATTGAATCAATTACACTGTGTGCGATTGTCTGGCATGTGAGCCGCCTGCAATTTTCTGTGCCAAAATGTGACCCAAATGAGTGGCTTAACAAAGACCCCGGCAATTTAAGCTTTTTTTTTTTCTTATTGTTTTTTTCTTCCTCCTTTTTTAAATCACATATTATCTGGAGCTTGACGATCTGTCATGATCATAATTATCATCAAAGCGCCTTTCTGGAGTTCAGCTGCGAGAGAGCGAGTGTGCTGACACTGATCGTTTTTTAAGAGGACTTGTGAGGAGCATCAGTGAGAGCCAGTTGTTTTTATTTTCCGAACCGCCCCATGCAGTGTGTGTGTGTGTGTGTTTTTTTGACAGATGTAACAGACTTTCTTTAGAGGCAGATGTATACAGAGGATCGTTTTATTTGTGCAGATGTGTGTGTGTGTTTGCCCTCACGGCTTAATATGGGGCGACACCCAAACCTAGCTTGTCTTTTTTTTCTTCTTCAAGAAATCAAGAAAATGAATTATCAGGAAGCGACAAAGAGACATGTCTTACCCGAGTGGCGATGGCACCCTGGAAGCAGCTCTTTATGAATATGTATTCGAACTGGGGGGAAGGCATTCGCCTCTAATTTTCCAACCCTTTTTGTTTCCCTCCACCGGCAGGATTTCTTCATACACACGACCGGTCGTCCCTTTCAAAGAACACCATGCTGTTGTATGCCCATGTGTGTTTGTATCTAGTCCCTGCATATGCGTACCATCTCCTGTCTGATCTTGAAAAAAATAGCATTAGCGAATGTGTGTGTGTGTGAGAGGTGTGCAGAGCTTTTCCAGAGGGAAGAGGTGTAATAATAGCGCAGAATGATGTTTAATTCTCTTGGAGCTGTTTTGCTGCATGTGGAGATGTGTCTCGCAGCATCCCTCGCAGAAACATTGTGATATTCTGCATCCTCGGGCTTGATTTGCATGATACAGTCGGCTCGGTGCTGTGGGGGTGGACGGCTTCCTTTCATTCGCCATTCTCATCTAATGGTCTACAGCACACATTTTTTGTTGTGTTGGGAATTTCATATTGCATGGGGAAAAAAAACGAGAATCCATTTTTATGTTATTTGTGCTATATTCATTTGTATTCAGTTGAAATTGAGAGACATTATATGGAAAATCTATATTTAATGGCTTTAAACCTAAAAAATCACATCGTTTTTACCTGTTTTTTGCACCAAAGCCGGCGTGCAAGAAAACAAAGGTATTTAGCAGCCAGACGGGCACTGCCTGGCACGGTGCCACCCGCTCCGTCTCAGTTCTCCCACCCCCGCACCCCTTCATACGCTCTTAGCACCCAATGATGCTCTCACCCCCCCCCATCCCTCCCTACTGCAGACAATGGCATCGCCTCCTCCATCACAAGAGGAGAAATACCCAGCTCTCTCCTTTCTGTCTGTCCTCATCTCCATAATGCCACCTGATCACGCCGTCTTTCTGGGACTACCTCGAGTGATCAAAAAAGCTATGCAAAAACGCTCAGTATCTGTTGTTGTTCGCAGGTACGTGCAGGTGTAGAGTTCGATTTTTAGGTCCGTGAGAAGTGTGATTATGCCTCTGCGGAGAGATTTTGTGATTGTTTTACTGATATTCAAGCTCCCCTCTGGTCTGATCTCCTCGTTTTATTTGTGCCAACATGTGTGTGTGTTATGCATGTGGGTGGACGCGCGCAGACCCACTGGGTCCTGTCGTATTGCAGCTCTCAAATTGTGACAGATGTTTTAGAGGAATGTGTCCATAAAAATGTTTATGTACTACAAAGCGTATTTATAAATCTCGGCGGATTACAGACAGCTTTTATAAACACAAATAGGAATGGTGCAGAATTGCTGGGCCGTGTGTGTGTGTGACTGCGAGAGGCCTGTGCATTTGTTTGTGGTTTTCTGCAACCGTAAGGTGTGTGTGTGTGTGTGAGTTGGCACATGTACTGCAGGACATCCCTCAGCGGCCAATGCCAAAGAGAAATTGGCACGGAGGATGGCTGAAGGCATCGGGTGGGCTTCAGGAGGGGTGTCCTCCACTACTCTGTTTACCTTTTATACACACACACACACGCTGTCAGACACATGCGATGGACTCGTCACTGCTTCAGAGCTAGGCTAGTTCATTTTTTCACTTCTGTCTTCTTTCTTTTTTGCTCTGTCCCTACTGGTATCATCAGGCGGACACATCTCCACTCCGAGGTCACCTTGACCAGCTATGCCCCCGCGCCAGCCGGGTCGCTCAATACGATCAATTCATCTGGGCTCTAATGGTTACAGATTGCAGGACTTGAGTCTCTACAGACACCTACAGCTCTTGGTGTTTTTTCTTTCTTCTCTCTTCCTGTCTGTTTTGTCGCTTCTTCTATCATTCTGTCTCTACTAATCTCTTAAGGGGGTACGCTTCCTACCTGTAGGGAAGAAAAATCACAAATGAGATTGCTTTAATTTCTCAACAGTTGCTCCAAATGACGCTGAGATATCTCAGATTTTATCCTCAGAAACCCCGATTTGTTAAGATAGTATAGTCTGCAATCAAATGAGACATCAGTATGGAATTAAACTTTTTCAAAAACTTAATTATCTGAGATATTGTTTTAATTTCAGTTACATGTAATGTTTCTTGTTGGTACATAAACAATGTCTAAAAAAAGATTTGCCAAGATTCAAAAGTCTGCAACCAAATCTCAGTATGAATGATTATATTCTTCCGGGACTGACACGTGTGATTTGGTTTTAATTTATCCACTTTCTTTTTTTTTTTGTTTATATGTAACTTTTCATCTCATTTGTGTCTATGATACTTTTTTTTTCTCCTAAAGCAAAACAAATAATTTTATGAAAATTCTCTTAAAGCAAAACATCTGGGTATAGGTCAGCCTTGTTTCAGATGTTTCAAGTTCTTACTGGAAACTTAAAAGTCAACTGAGCTATAAAAGAGCACAAGATTTTTGCCACAATCTTGTGCTTTTTCTCTGATGAATCTACTCAGAAAAAGACAGAAAAAGAGTGCTTTTTTCTATTTTACACATTAGTTTTCTCATTTGTGAGAAGTTGTCTCATTTGGGTATATTTTTATTTAAGTTTTTAAATGAATAAAACCATAACTTTCTAAAAAATCACTTAGTTTGTTACTTAAAGCTCAAAGCCACCTGACCCATAAAAGAGCAATCTCCAAGCAATGAAGTTTTCCTCAGGGAAGTGCCCTCAGATTTCTCACACAGGTGAAGACAGATGTTAGAAACTCATTTTATGATCCTGTTCTCTTAAAAACAGCACAGTAGTAGGTTGCAGGCTGGTGGATCTCCATCAAAACCTTTCACTTAGCCTTTCACTTGAAGCCACTCCACACCCCTAACCCATGTGAGGTCCTCAAGAGCGTGCATGCCACAACTGGAGCTGCCGTCCATATCCTCCTCTCCGTGTTTGTGTGTGATTTGGGTGGTTGCCTGCTTTGCTCATGTTGGTATTGGGTGCCTGCCTAGTTTTAGTGGGTTGTAGTGTTTGTGTATGTGTGTGTGCACGTATTTGTGTGTATGTGGTTTCAGACTCTGCCGCTGAAACAGTGTGTAGACGCGTTGCGTGACGAGAGATCTGATCTTTCACAGATCAATGATTAGTCATATTTTGCTTATTTCTATCATATAGACACTATATGTTAAATTTAGCCAATTAAATATTAGTTTAACAATAGATTCTAGTAGATACGTTTATTAAGTTCATTACATTTATTATGATTCTTCTTAGTGTGTTCGAAATCGGTCTTTTTTATATTTAGAGACAATAAGCTCACTTTAGCTTTGTGTGTGTGTGAGCGTGATTTCACCAAGTACAAGATGTTCCTGGATCAACATCCTTGTTGATCCTGGAGCAACGTTCCAATCAACCAATCAGAATTGAGGAATCATTTTTAGGCTTATAATCATGGTTAGGTGCTTCTACGCCCTTTTAAATCATTACCCATTGATTTTGGCATACATTTTGGGTAGGGGTAGGTTTAAGGGTAAGGATTGGGATTTTTGGACAGTAATGTTGATCTAGTATCACGTCTTATTTGGCAAAATCACGGTGACCTGTGGACATATACGTGTGTATACTGTATATAGATTCATATGAATGTTCAGAAATGTCCTGTTCTGTCAGTTCCAGTGGTGACTGGGCTCTGAATCTCTTCTTTACTGTGCTGGAGACCCGTGTGGGTCACAACCCCTCACCTAGAGCAGGACGGCCTGTCATACTCTTTCCCCACCTTCCTGCCAATAAGTTAATTGCTTTATTTTTAGATTTGAGTGGGATGAAGCCGCCCAGAGCCCAGCTGCAGCCCACACAGACTCAACCTACCTGTGGCCACAGGAGCTCTAATATTTGATCTGTGTACAGTTCAAAGAGTACACAGACATCAACCTTTCATTTTTTACTGATAAAGACTCCAAATGATTATTTTTCGTGTTGCTCCATTGATGTGCTCACTTCAAAACCTTCTTTTGCTGGAGTAATTGAGTACATTTTTTGTACAATACACACAGTATACAACTAACAAAAAATGATCAACCTTCAGTTTCATTGATAAACACACCAAACCATCTCTTTTTTGTCTTTCCTAAGACATTGTCATGCTATGAGTGCTGAAAACATTTGATACGGTGTATTTGTATTTACTTACCTATAGCCTTGACTTGATTTAATTGAATTGCTTTTATTGTAAATATAATATCAGCACTGTAATTTGCATAACTAATGGAAAACAAATTATTATCTAGTGCACTAAAGCTAGACTTTTTATTACCTCTGTTACAGCTCTACCTCCTCAGATGTCTGCTACCACAATTATTGAACTGCTTTTCAAATGATCATTTACTCAATAAACCGGCACTTGCCATAAAAGCGTTTCCTCTTTATGAATTGGAAACAAATAAAGATTTCAAAGAGTCGAGTAAAGCTGAGAGCCAGCTTTGTTAAGCAGACATTATTGTGCTGATTGGTCTCTAAGCTCACACCTAGACCCTCACTAGCCTCTGTAGGGCCCACGGGGCTTAAATACACACTTACACACACACACACTGGGCTATTCCTGTTAACAAACTTAAGGAAAATGTGCAACATCTACTCGTAAAAACATGTGCTGGCGACACACACACACACACACACACACACACACACACACACACACACATACACCGCTACTTCCTGACTGAATCTTACTGATAATTTGCTCAGGCTCATTTGAATTTTAAGCACTTCTTTAATCTTCAAAGCCTAAATTGCTTTATGAATATGCATGGTGTGGGCAGACTTTAGTTCATTACCTAGTTGTAAATTCTAATGACCATTAGGTCTTCTCAGTAATTGCCAATTGTTTTGCATTTTTGATTGGCCTATTACCATACGCATTCTGAACACATCAGCACGGCCTGTCAGACCTTTTGCAGGGAGCTGTGTATGAGAAAGCATGCGTGTGTTTGTAAGTGTGTGTGTACATGGTTACACAGGGGAGGGGGTCCCGTTGAAAAAAAAGCGAAGAAAAGAAGCAAAGGTATAAATTGCTTCCGAGCTTTGCTTTTTTTCATCCCGGATTTTGAGCGAGAAATGGAGGTTGTAAATGAAAGCAACGTTTTGTATGTGAAGATTGAAAGTTCACCCGGAGATTTGACATATTTAATTTACTTGATGACTCTACACACCCTCATTAATGCACTTTGCATACAGCGGCGCACTTAATCACTGCTGATCAGACCCGGCTCAGCCTGCCGCTGTAACACACTGCAGAGATAGCAGAGAGAGCCTAGTCTAACCACTCAAATTACGCACATTCTGCCTTCTGCATATGACGACATTTGTGCATTTTTTTTTCCTTCTCCAAACCCACCGTAAACCCCCTTTCCAACAACGAAGCAGATGTCGAACACCTCCTCCCCCCAAACACACACACACATACTCTTGCTGGGATTCAAATGCTAGTGCCATTTTCTGAGAGTGATTTGTCTTACTAAGTGAGGCTCTCTGTTAACATGCTGAGGGAAATTAATTAAATCTTTCAGCACGTTGCGTGTGTCTCTGCATGTGGACATGTGGCTGTAATGGTTCCAGATCTCAAACATGCGTTCATACAGTCGGAACCCATATGGAAATGCACTCGTAGACATACACACACACACACACACATGCATATTAGTATGCATTTCCCAAAAGAGGTACTGTCATATGTAATTGAACCAGAAAGAGACTGAGAGTGGGTATGTGGACAAAAAATATCAATTAAATAAATTCATGCATATATTATAATGAGCAATCAGTAAAATACATTGAAATGTAATTAAATAATACAATTTTATTTTAATAATGAAATAATAAAAAAAATTATTTAATAATAATAATAATAGTAATAAACTGAAATAAACCCCACCCAAAGGTAAATTTTTTCCTCCACATTTTGCATATTGCTTTTTGTTTGTATGTATCCCTTTTCTCTCGCCAAAAGTGCTTTGAGGGAGCGCTGAAACCTACATTGCGATGAAAAAGAATTCTTAAGCAGGAAAAAAGTAAGTTGCGCACGGCTGCACAGTTCACTCCTCGGACGGACGCGCCGGTTTCAGGAGAGGAGGGGAGGATAGGGTTGGAGGGGGAGGAGAATAGACTCGGGCCGGTGGGACTCGGCAGGCACTGTTTCCTCCGGACTCCTTTAGCCCTACCCTGGCTGTGAGCACGCTTCAAAGTTGTTAATATTCAGCTGGGAAACCGTATCCAGAACACAAATAAATTATTAAGTGCATGAACTTTTTAGGCAGTAAGATGAACTGATGGGGCACATCTGTGAGATCCAGGGTCCTTTTTTATTTGTGTGTGTGTGTGTGTGTGTAGCGTGGTGTAGTATGGGTTTCTTTGCATGCATGCCTGTGTGTGTGTTTGTGTGCATGTGCGGAGTAGATCTGCCCTTTCCGACTTCCCAGCCTCTGGTCTCCGGCCAAGGGCATGCATAATTGATTCCACACGCGCTATCATTTTCTTGATGTAATTGCCTTAGTAAGATATGATGAAATCTAATGGATAATTTATCGTCTCAAAATGGGTAAAGAAAGAACGAAACGGCTGTGCATGTTTAGGGGAAGAGTACTGGCTGTCCGTTTGACTCTATCCCGGGCGGCATGTCTGATCTCCGTAATACGGGTTGATTAGTTCTCTTTTCTCCTTGATTAGCAGACTTAAAGAGTAAATACTTTACCAAACTCTCCATCCTGAGGTCTTCTCTTCATCCATCTGTGTCTAATTCCGTCTTCAATTCAGCTTTAAGCTCTTTTCTCTGTTTGTCACCATGGCTTTGCACCTGTACAGCAGTGAGTGTATTGTCATCCTTTGGGAATTATGTTTGTTGTTTGATTGAGACGTCTTGCTTTGGACCGCTTGCAGTCAGCTTGTGTGATCTGTTGTGTGCCACATGCATTCGCTCGTGTGTGTGTGTAAGTGTGAGATGAGATCCTGGCAGAGGCTCTGGACTGTTTGTTTCACAGTGGGGGTTGTGAACCGTGTCTGTTTGTGCTCTGAACAGGAACCTATCCCTGATGGGTGCTGCTGTCTCTAGTCTGTTGCCTGAGCTCATACAACGCACACACACACATGCATGCATAAACACGCAGTGGGGCTTTACCTGTGTTTTTGGACCACGCATGATATATAGACGACCTGCTCATGTTGTGTCTGCCTTAATCATTGTATCAGTTGTCAGCACTAACGAAGCGATTTGAAAAGTGGGAGGAGACATATTATAAACTTTATCAGTCTGGATAATAAATATTAATTAGGTGACACAGTCTCTGCTTTAAAGGAAGAGGACTGTGTGTTGGAAGTCAGAACTGTTCATAATGTTTGAATCTGTTCTGACATGCATATTCTTTCTTTGATGCAGACGAACTGCTGTGAATAAATACGTTTTTTCTTTGTAAAAAGATGCTTTCTGCATTGCTATTCAGTGCAAAAAATACAGTGCGAACAGCGAAGTCCAATTTCCAAGCCTATGACTCCTATGTGCCAGTCTTTTTAGTAAATCAAAAACACACTGCGCAACCAGTGACGTCTGATACCATTGAAAATGACATATATGAGTCAGTTCTTATTTTAGTGAATCACACATTTTTTATATGTCAGTTGCAGCAGTTTCTAATTTAATTTGACTTGTTTACTGATCTGCAAGTCATTTATTTCAGCATGTCCAATTCCATGAACCATCTAGTGGCTCATGAGACAAGTCACTGTAGTAGTCTCTGACTGGTTGTTCATAAAATAATGCAGTTAAAGATACACATTATAAATTTAGTCAGTATTATTTTAGGAACATTTTGAAAATAATGAAAAATATTGCCACATTTTTTGGTTCTTTGTTTTACGTTTATTATAAATAATGAATGTATGAACGTTTCAATGTTTTTACTAGTATGGATGATTATTTATCAACTAAGAAGAAAAATTAACAAAATGATAAATATAATGCCTTACTGAGGAAAGGTATGGAAAGAATATATAATTCTGTCTTTGATTGTGAGACAAAAACTGCAATAAAATCACCCTCTGTTTGAAAATCCCTGCAAGCAAGGACTAAAATACTCTTAAGTCCACTTCTCCCAACCCCCCCCCCCCGATTCTCGTGCACTTTCTCTCCCTCTCCCTCCCTTTTTCTTTTATACTTTTCCCTCTCTTGAGTTTCATTCTCTCCGTTGCATGTCATTCCAGGGAAAATCCAGGAGCCGTATGTGTCTCGACACGTCTGAGGCTAATGCTAACCGTTCTTTTTATCTCTTCTCTCCCTTCTTTATCTCTCACACAACTCTATGGTCCCTAATTCCTCTTTTCGTCTAATTTCGAAATTACTCTGTATTAAAGTTGCACTGTGTCCACGCTGAAAATCTACTATATAAAATCTCATTTAAACCTGGGAGTAAATAATGTTTTTGTATTTTAAAAATTCTAAAGTTATGTTTTAAAACGATGAAGAAGCGGGAAACATCTGCCCTATTAAATAAGCAGATTTGTTTTATTAATCATGTGAGTCATTTAATCTGATGTTCTTCTAACAGAACACAAAGATTCTTTTTTACGAAAATAAGCATGTCAGTTCATGCTAAAACAGAAAATTCTGAAATTCTTGCTCGTTTTTAAATTCAAATTTTCCCTCAAATGGTCAGCTGACAATATCATTTGCAATTAAACATATTTTATTACATAATAAAAATGCAAATAGAAGCATGTTCACGTTTTGGACTCCAGTGTATGTGATAAAACCGAGAAAGGAATGGATTCAGGTTGCAGAGGGCCTGGTCAAGCACATCTGTGCCTGTGAGGGGGCATTGGAACGGGGGTGGCAGAGCGGAGGGGGCATCCACACAAAGACAAAATTGTCCAGTGGGTCCATTAGCCTCCTTGGGCTCAGTGTGGTCAAACTGGCTGAGCCAGACAGGATGATAGATAGCTTTGTCAGAGTCCCAGGGTGAGCCCTGAACCTGAAGTACTTTGTTTATTTCCAACAAAAAAGGAAAGGCTTTAGAATGATCTACGTCTGTTTCTTTTTCGGAGAAAGAGTGAGCGGCGAGGGTTTGAGGGGGTGAGGGAGGTGCTGGTTGAAGGGGGAGTGCTGGGGCCCTATGTTGGTTGTCCATTAACAGATGAACTTGGCCGAGGTCCAGCTGTTTGATGAGACAGTGTCATAGCCCGCACTCACTCTAGCCTTTACAACTCTGCTCACCCTCCTCTCTCTCTCTCTCTCTCTCTCTCTCTCTCTCGTCAGTCATGTTGTCTGCTTGTCTTTTTTCCTACCCCTCAATTTCAGTCTGCTTTTCTGCCTCTCTAACTTGATTTCTCTCTCTCTCTCTCTCTCTCTTACACTGTACCTGCAGCCGATGCCTCAAATGCTTCCAGGTTCTTTTTCACTAAAGGCAAAAAACAACGCTACTTTTCTCTCCACCAGCTGCACCCCCTCCAATGTCAGAACCAGTTTAGACCGGTTAGCTGGCCTTGTAGCCTGGGCTCCGTCATCTTCTTTAGCTTGGAGGACTTTTGAGAACAAAAACAAAACACCAGAAGAAAATGAAAGCGCAATGCTGATAATGCTCGTGACCTGCGTGTCCGCATTGGTGCTTTAAAGTAAAGAAGGAGTTCAATTCAACACGAAATAAGCACTATTAAGTTGAGGAAAAACACACTTCGAGGAAATCAATGTGTTTGAGGGGTCATTTTGTTAACATTTAGTCCATTTAAGCAGAGCTTAGGCTATGACAGGGCATTAAACGGGACGCGAAGGCCCTTTGTGTGTGCTTTGCTGGACAGGGTCACGTATCGAGTGAGCCATAGCAAGGGCATTTCCTTGGTGGAGTCTGTCACTGTCCGCCCAGCTGTGCCTGTCTGATCGCCACTTGCTAAGCAGCTCGCTGAACCCAGGACCCCTGATGTATGACCCACTTACCCTCGGCCAACAGAGGACACCATCGATTTCTCCCTCTTCTCTGAGGGATGGTCAGTGAACCCTGGGCCGGCACTGACCCAGCAACAGTGATTCATCAGTTGGGACTGTGCTTCATAATTCAGCCCTGGAGTGATATGAAACTTGGATAGATTGTTTGATTTAGACCTGGGTCTACAGGGTTCCACAGTCATTAAAACCTGGAAATATCAGGGAAATGTAGGCCTCTTAAAATGATAAAATAGGGAAATTATTGGGATTTTTAGGGGGATATTAATGCTTTTATTTGTAAAGGATGCGTTTGATTGATCAAAAGTGACATTTACAATGTAACAAAATATTTGTATTTCAAATAAATGCTGTTATTTCTATATACCCCAAAAATATATATATATATATTCATTTCTCGTAATGTGCAATAATTCAATACATTTATTTATATTGTTATTGGCAATACCATGAAAATAATTATTGTCGTATTGGTGTTGTCCATATTCTATATTGGTGCAGTCTAAGTAATCATAAATGTGATTAAAATGATTCAAATAGTCACAAACACAAAGCTCCTGGACATTTGGTTTTCTGCTGTTGATTTGATAGAAAAGATTTGTTTCAGTCCTTTTTGATTTGTTTGTTTGTGTTGAATTTCTATTTCACTGCATCAAATCTAATCATTGGGGCAAGTGTTTGATTATTCAGTCTGATACATACAGAACATACAATAGTTTTTAATATTTTACACTAGAATGGTCTTGTGAGGGCGAGGGTAGACTCCTTCCTTCTGGAGAAATGAATCATAAAAGCAATCCCTCTTATCTGAGGCACGGCCCACTTCCCCATCTCATGCTAGGTTTTGTATCAAAGGTGAGCTTGGACACAGGGAACAGAGGTCAGTACTGGTCTGCTCTGCAGTTAATCAGCCATGACACACACACACACACACACAAACACACCCACACACCTGCCTCATAGACCAGCACAGCTGAAACAGTTGTCCACTGGTCTACCAACTGTCGATCACTGGCGGTGCTCTGACTTTACGCTTTTTCAAAACTTCATAATTTAAAATGATAAACGAGGCTGTCATTTAGATTTTTCCAGACCAAAAACGTGTACATATTCTTATTTTATAAAGCTTTATTTGAGTGAATATGTAGATTCTGCTGTTCTCTTCTTAGTGTTCAGTATGTGACCCAATGTTTACGGCACTATCATAGTTATGTTTATGCATTTTTATTTACCAACACAAGTTTAAGTGGAATGACTTCCCGATGAGTTTTATTTCCCCTCAAATATGTGTTTGCCGGAGGGCAGTCACATTTATTTGTATGTGAGTGAGTGTGTGTGGCTGACCTGAATAGTCAGTCTAGAAGTTTTCTCCGAGTACTGTTTAGGGAACTGGCTGTGTATATCTCCAGCTCTTCCCTGAATTCATAGGGACAGACCAGCAAATGTGAGTCTTCGGTCAAATGTTGTGTGTGTGTGTGTGTGTGTGTGTGTGTTATGCACCTTCCTGAATACCAGAGTGTTTTTAAAAGCAATAATTCACTCAAAAAGGAAACTGTATCATCATTTACTCACCCTCATGTCATTCCAAAACTGCTAATATCTGAAAGACGAAATACACAAAAGACGACATTTTGAAAAATGTTCCAGCTGTTTTTGTCCATATAATGAAACTAAATGGGGTCCAAAACAACACTAGACCCTATTGACTTTAATTGTATGAACAACCCCCCCCCCAAAAAACCCCACTTTCTTTAAAATATTTTCTTTTGTGTTTCACAGAAGAAAAAAAATTATACCGTTTGGAACGACATTTACAGGTGAGTAAATAATGATAGTTTTTTTTTTTTTGATAACTGTCTCTTTAAGCAAAGAGGTATATGTATGTACATGTTCAGCACACAGTGCTTTGTTTTGGTGGCAGACACACAGGTCACGGTGTGTGTGCTACATGAGACGGCTGGCATTTCAGAGAGTGTTCATGTTCCCGCTCATGTATGTGTGTGGAAGAATGGACTGTGGTACATGTAACCCGACTGGGTTCAGAGATCTGAACTCCAGATGTAACCACAGGCCAGATACGGCTCGGCCTGGGCCAGACTGACAGGCTGGCTGGCTGGACATAGAGAGTCCAGAGCAGTATGTATAGGAGGACAGGACATGGAATTCATTACACCCTGCCCACCGTCACCGTAGCTGGCTTGGATTTCTAAGGATAGATGTGATCTGGCTATGTGTGTATTAAATAGCACAGAGCAAACGCGATACTATTTCTCGCAACTTTGACCAACAGGTCTTTTCTGGATACGCTATGCACGGAGGCACACAATGTCCAAGAAACTGCAAAAACATGCATCTAATAATGTTTTTTTATATATATATAAGCATTACACTCACTACACAAACAGGAACTTTCAAAAACAAAATTCCACTACATCAACTGAAAAATAAACTCCTCTACTTCCTCCTCTTTTCAACTGTCAATTTCCCTTCACACTTCACTTGCTGACTTTAAAACCCAGTGAGTGACGTTTTAAGGTGTTGTAGGCAAACTATTGATGCATTTTATCTCAATTTGGCTGAATTTTATGGTAGTGTGCTTTGTGATGTCTCATAACGCATTGCAAAAAGCTCTTTGGAAAAAAACCCCCAAGATCATGCAAGATTAGTATTGATTACTAATAGACATGTTTTTTATTTTATTTTTGTATAAAACTTTTTTAATCCATTACCAAAATAGTTCAGCGTAATTAAAAATGGATTAAATATTGATTTTCAAATTTCTGTGTGTGCTATGCATTTTTATGTGGTTTATTATAGAGCTGCATAATTTCAATAGCTTTTTTCCTTCTTTTTAAAAATGTCATAAAAAATAAATAAATACATTTCCAGGTTTGCTGTGCGTGTTTGTAAGGCTACACAAAACCGTCCCCCTCCCAAAAATTTGTAACTATATGTCAAAATGACATAATAATAATGACTAAAAAAGATTGTATATCTTTAGAAATACAGTAAAATATAAAAGAGTATTTGAGAAATACAATATAATATAGTGAAATTATTATTCTAACTGTACAATATGACAATACTAATATTTATGGCTGTCATAATTTCTTAATTTTCAAATGGTAAACCACTGAGCTTTTTATGCAGAAAGCCATTCTTATTTGTTGACCACAGCCGGTAGCTGAGTCTTTCTCATTACTAGTTGAAAAGATGACAAAAAAATCAATTATTAGCTTAGCAATATCCTAGCATCAAATTGTATCGAAGGAAAGGAGCTGCAGTGTTTTTTTTGTGTGTTAATGTTTTTTTAAAGAAAGCAGAGGGTATTTGGATACCGAAGCAACACAGGGGAAGTAAGTGATCTTTAAACCGCCCATCCCTTCAACTGCTTCTGTTCACATCAATAGAGAGAGAACAAGGTAATGGGGTCGCTGGTGTTGGAGTTTGATGTATGGATTATGTTTACCGTGGCATATTTTGTTTGTGTGCGGGGGCCGTAAGATTGGGCCGTTTGATGAATGGACATGCCCTCCAGATTCACATCAGCACCTGCGCACCCTTCCTTTCCCTCCATCCTGAACATAGCAGCCAAAACTGCCCCCTCACACCCCTGGTGCACCTCCATTTATGGGGTTATAATTGGCTTGAATTAAAAAAAGTGCAGAGACAAAGAGGCTGCATCTTTTTTCTCTTCATAATTGTGTTTATATAACCCATTTCTGTTGTTTACTGTCCGTGCCATGTAAGGATATAGTTATGTTTATCTTGGATACAGGTTCACCCACTGTTAGATGTTTCTGTTTAGTTATGCAAACGGGAAGTCTTTCTGCTTACAGGGGCCAGAGTATCTGTGATGTTTGCTTTTGAGCTGTGCGAAGTCTTGTTAAAGTGCCTTTTATTAACAGTTTGCCTGGACAAGAGCTCTTTGGCACTGAGGCATAGAGCGAGAGTGAAAAAAGGGAGAGAGAGCAGTTTTCCACAGCTATTACTCCTGCAGAAGGACCATCAAAAGCCACATCAGTGCCCTTAATGGGGCCCAGTCCACAACTGATAGCTTCAATGTGTCCAACAAAACTATAATCCTGAATACTAAAATATCCAGACAGCTTTATGTGTGTAATTCATTAGGTATAGAACATGGAATTAATTAATCTGTGCAGCTGTAAAATGCGGGTTTTTAAAGGAATAGTTCACCCGAAAAGGAAAATTTCGGTCATTATTTACTCACTCTTAAGTGGTTCCAAACCTGTATGAATTTCAGCTGAAGAAAGAAAAAAGATACATTTTTAAAGAACTTTCTGAAAAGTAAATAAAGATTGGGGACGTTGAGTTACAAAGGGTGCAAAAACAACATAAAAGTAGTTGTAATAACAGAGCGAAGAGCACACATTTTGCTAAAAAAACAAAACATCATGTGATTCTGATTCTAAAAATCTTCTGATCCAGTCGACTGTTAACCGCTGTGATCAGTGAGCCAGTTAGCTGATTCTCATTTTCAGAGAAAAACAACTTAAAATTCGGTCTGTTTGCCTTTCGAGTCAGATCTTTTCAATTAAAGGCTTCATTCAGTTCCCTAAACCGTTTGGAGGATTTGTTCACAAATTATCGAACAGGAGCCAATTCGCTGAACAGATGAAAAAAGATCACGAAACTCTCACCGAGAAGAGCTAGTGAGTTTATCGCACACGTCTTTTGTAGAAGATTAGACTGAGAGAGTCGCACAACCACTTTTATGATGCTTTTGTGTCTTTTTTAAAAGCTTGACAGCTCCATTCCCCGTTCACTTTCTTTGTATTATAAAAGAGGGCAGCAGGTACATTCTTCACAAATGCTTCTTTAGTGTTCCGCAGTCACACCGATTTGAAATTACACGAGAGTGTGCGAACAATGATGTAATTTTTTAGTTTCGACAGATCTATTCCTTTAATTCGGAATTGTGGCGGAGTTTTTGGCGAGCGCAGCGCAGGCTTTGTGGTTTTCATGAGAGCAGAGGCCGGTGGCACTCTGTGTGGGGTGGAGAGGTGAGTGTGTGAGTTTGATCTGCTCCATTGTCTTCCCTCTTCACACAGTGCTCTCCAGTGAGAAGTAATCAATAGCAGCAGTGGCTGACTCTCTGCCTTTGTCTGCGTCTCTCTGCAGCTACTGAGAGACAGTTTTGACATCTCGGCATGCCGCGGGCAAACTCTTACCCTCTCTCTCTCTCTTTTGCGTACACACATACACACACACATCATGCCAGCCTGGCTGCTCTTTGTTCAATGTTGTACTGCTCTGCCTTTCCGGCACACACAGGGGCTTGTGTAGGAGTGTATCTCTGTCTCTCTCTCTCCCTCTCTCTTTTTTTTAAACATTCCATTTTTATAACTCTGCGCTGTTAAACGCATTGCACTGATTCCATAAGCCGCGCTGTTCTGCTCTGGAGAGCTGACGCTGTGAACTCTGACCTCTGCCAGCCTTTATAGCCTTTTAACGAAAAGTTGTTAATGCCTTTGATAAGTTACGGGTCGGCTGCATGTGCGAGGGAGCGTGCGTGGACGGGCCGTGGGGGAGGAGACTGTGTGTGACCTCACTGCTGGAGTTGAGGTTGTATCAATAGCCAGAGAGTTACTGGCTCTTCAGTTATTTTTAACTGTACAGTAGTTCTTGTGCAGGACGGGGTGAGCCGTACTGTAAAAAACGCAGTTTTACTCTACTATAGTGAGATCCTTGTGAATACAGTTCTCATGCATTTGGTTGCTTTTTAGCTATTTGTACCTGGCTTCGTGTTTGTTTGTGTTGTGGATGAGGGTGGCTGCAGTGCAGAGGCTTTTTATTGTCTTTGAAGGGAATAAAGTGTTGTTAGTGTGGTAAAGTAGTAAATTATTTCCCGAAAACTAAGTATGATAATGTGTATGTTAACAATAATAGTAATAATAAATATTATTAAGTAATAAACTGATATAAAGTTGTAATAACTGAATTAATCTATTAATATTCAGGACAAAAATCTATCGAATGTTGGATAATATGGTGGTGGCACTGTCTAAGTCATGCGCTTGAATTACTGGAAACTGATCAAATATTATATCAATATTTTATAATTATAAAATATTTTACAAAAGTTTGGGGCTAAAAATGTCTAAAGAAATGGTAAATATTACACTACATTTTGTTTTACATTTTATTTTATTTTTGGCCATGTGCAGCAACCTTTTTCTCTCTTTCTCTCCTGTTTTGTCGTCATGTTTGGCTCTTATGGTCCATGCGACCAGACACAGATGCCTGTTTCTGCTTGACCTGACAGTGCTGTGCGAGGCCTGTTACCAGCAGAGAGCAGAATTCTCAGGTGACCCCTTTGCCCTGCAGACTAAAGGACTGTGTAACACTCTTACACGCCCTTGTACTTTATTTATTTATCTTTTACACGGAAATGAACAAAAGAGGTTTACTCTCTGACACTGAGCGTTCACAGGCCTCAGCGGAGGTGAGCGTGTCACAGGAAGAGAGAGTAAAACTGTAAGAGCAGTCCGCCGGGGTGAGCTCTGCATTCAGCTGGCGGTCAATAAACTGATCCATGTCCCAGCTGACCTTCAGAATGGAGTGACCCCAGCATCCCGCACACAGATCTGACCAGCGGGCCGTACTGCACTGGATGCAGACACAGCCTTGGCTGCTGCCAGCAGGAACACACATAGAGCTGTTATAGACTAAAGGGCAAACACAGTTCAGGATTGATTTTCTGTGGGTATTTGTGTGCGTTTGTAAGTGCGTGTGTGTTTATTTTAAAGTGGGGACAGGAGTATTTTCCTGGCCACAGGAGCGGCCAAGTCTCTGCACAGATGCCCCGCTGTTTATCGGCTCTGCACTGTATGCATAATTTAAATGGAGACCTTAGCCACACAAATTAGAGATGGGCTTCTGTTATCATTCATAATTCTCATCTGATAACCACTAATAACAGCTCTCTCCCTTCTCAGACGATGCTCGCTGCATAATGGACCTAACAGCTTTAACCAAATTACCTCCAATACGTATATGCCACAAGGCTAATAAAGCCAAATAAATGTATCACAGGCCGGGTAGCCCAGTGCCTCCTAATGCACATAAATCCACGCTGGCTGGCTCTCATTACCCTGTGTGTGTAGCGGAGGCTAAATCCTGCCTCTATCATGTCCTCCTCCCCCAGTGACCACTAGCTGCCAAGTCAGAGAGGCAAGCTGCCAGTAATCAGCACACGAATCCCCTCGCTCATCAGCGTGCGCCGAGCGGCCCGCCGCTGTCGTGGCCTAGTCCGAAAAGCGACGCTCTCTGAGGAGATGAGGAGGTTGTTTTGCCTAACAGGTCCACCACTGTGCTTCCTGTACAAGAGTAACACTCACTTCTGATGGGCTATATATAAATTTGACTGTAAGAGAACTGCATTATAAAAGAGTAGCATTAATTAATGATATCTCACTAGTCATTTTCAAAATCTGTTGACAGTCTTTTCAATGGATAATAAAGAGCTATATAGCTTTATAGCTGGTTCTGCTCACCAAATGTACTGAAGTTTTCTTTTTTTAATGTTTTTTCTCTTTTTCTTATACCAAGGTTGCATTTATTTAATCTAAAATTAAATAATAATTAAACAATTTGATTCAAAGAAAGATCAAAAGAACATCATTTACTTTCTGTAACAATGTACAATACCTTATATGCATCAATGTAATGCATCCATCATTTATAAATAAAAATACTAAATAATAATAATAATAATAAAACTTTTGAACATTGCTGTTAAATCAGCATTTCGTGTGCACATCATTTGCAATATTTAAATTGCATTATGTATATATAGGCATTAGATCAGTCACTGGTCCTGCTTTCTTGGAAAAATCCATCTTTGGACCAATAGTATTGATGCAGTAGTCACTCTGCTGATGCAGTTTACTCTGTTTGTATAGACTGAGTACATGTGGACACTGTTTGGTGTAGTGATGTGTGTATGTGTGTGTGTTTAGAAGAGAACATCTGGACATGACAAGAATGCAGAAGTGAAAATCTCCCTTAGCAGACTAAATCACCCCCTTCATTCACTCCCCTTTATGTCTTCATCAGAGGCTGTGAGAGGCCCCCTGCCCGCTCTCTTCCTCCTGCCTCGCTCTCTCTGTCCATCTCTCAGCCTGTTTCCAGACCGCTTTTGAGCAGATATGTTTGAGATGTTCACAAATTACAACAATGATCGATTATGAAAATACATAAACTGCATGACCTCAGATTCATTCACAGAACATAAAAAATGGTACTTTGTGGTTTTGTGATTAATGTATGATTGTTTAAGGGGCTCACAACTATAGGACATTTACCTTTGTATGGCAAGTTTTAATACGAATACCGTAATAGGAATCTGGAGAACTCAAAACACTTTCCAGGTTAATTTTGAATCGTATTCAAGAGTGGTAAACTCCATTGACCTCAGTGGAGCAAAGATAGACACAAATTTCACTAATATGGTTCCGTAACGGTGACTTTCAGTTCAGGAACATCTAACATATATATGTATATGTAGGCACACCGAAACAGCACTAATGTGAAAGTCAAACCCCATAGTGGTCTCCCTCCTCCTTTGTCCCTTTATGTCTCTTGTGCAGTTTCTCACAAGGTTTTCCTGTCACACGTGTCCACTCCAGACGGCTTCACCTCTCGACACCTGAGGAAAGTAAAGCAGAAACAGGTAGTGAAAAACAAAACCGAGAGAGCAGCGTCTGTGAAGCCATTGAAGCGGAATGCTTTTTTTTATGTTGTTGCCTCAGTGATGTACAGTGAATCTGTTTATTTTTCAGTGGAAGGGTGTTTCCTCTTCTCTATAAATACTTTCTCTCCTGTGCGTATGAGAGAAAAAGAGTACGATGATGTGTCCGTTGGGCTTTTGGCTCTTAAGCACACACACAGTGGTTTTAGCGTGGTGCTCTATTGCTTCGAGCTCAGCCCTGACCTGCCAGGCCCTGTCTCAGATTCCCACGTAGGGCGTGTTGAGACCTTGTGTAATGACACAGTACCACAGAAGCTGCTCAACCTGTCCCCCCCTTCTCCTGCTCCAATTTCCCCCCTTCTTCCATGCGCTAATCTTTTGCTCCTTGACCGGGTCCAAGCGGTCACAGCTTGACGGACCTGTGACCGGAGAGCTAAGTCTTCCATTCAGACACATGGGGGTTTAAATTGAACATTTGTATATGATCTATAAATCCTCGGTCTTTCTTTCGGCTCACACCTCTTTGCCTCCTACTTGCCCCCAGATTTGCAGACAAAAGCATGTAGGCCCATTGTTGCATGGCGATCGAGGGCTGAATGAGAGACCGCGGGTCACTGACGGGTTTAGGATTGGCTAAGCGTGGAAGGGAAGGGTGGAGCTTGATGGGGGTTCGGCAGGCTGTGAGAGGATCCCACCCGTCAGGGGAGCTGGGACCGTCCATTCCCCTGTTTCCCAGGGACCCGGCATCTCTCTACGGTTACACAAAATGTCTGCCACGGCTCCCCTGTTGCCAGGGTCTATTATTAGCAAGTGTCAGTCAGTTATCTGAGAGTAGTGCTTTTAGCTGCCATTTAAGTGGCTGACACTCAGGTTTTGCAGCAGATTAAATGAAATTTTAGGCGCAGTTTGGCTTGGCTGCGAGCGGACAAAGGAGGCAGCTGTTGTTGGAAATGTAATCTGGCACCACCGGGAAAAGGGTGCCACGGCTGACGTTGCCCACCAAGTCTCCCTCCATCTATCTGACGCCTTATTTCCAACAGTGGCAAAAAGTCCCTCTTTCGTCCTCATTAAGCACACGGAGAGCCTTGATTTGAAAAGTTGACTCTGCTTTTTCCCCCCTGTCCTGTCAGAGTTATAAGTACTGTGAGATACACTCCACACCCTGCTGATGAGTGAGGTTGTCAAAACATCTTATTTTTTCCATGTTCTTCTCAACAGTTTCATAAACTTTGAAAAACTCACAAACTTTCACAAACTCAGCATTTCAAGGTTCATGTGATTTTCTTAGCTCCTCATGAACTCTTATGTCCGAGTAAGAAGCTCCTGACTGCTGAAGGAGCCTTTGTGAGTTTGTGTTTGTGTGTGTTCTGTAGGTCACAGGGGATTTCCTAGTCTGCTTTACTGTACCGTGACTTTTACAGTGTCACCACACCCTGCCCAGTGCTGCTTATCAAGTGACACGCCAAAGTTTCTTTCGGCCTCGTTTGTACTTCTACCTCTTCCCTCCAGTGGTATGTCCAGACGTTTTTGACTAGAGTGGACCCTGTAGGACACACACTCATACAGGGTTGATTCCCTGATTTAAATTAGCAATCAATTAGTCAAGTAATTTTTTAAGTTTATGCCAGAAGACTACAAATAACATGCATTTTAATTTAAAATGTAATTATAATATAATTATAATATATATATATATATATATATATATATATATATATAAATGATGTCAAAAAATTAATCATAATTAATTATATCCACAATAAACTATTTATATGTGTGTGTGTACTCTGTATATTTATTATGCATATATTAAGTGCATACACATACAGTATATGCTTTGAAAATATTTAAATTTTTACACCATTTTAATGAATATACACAGTACATGTAAACAACAACTTGTATTTTTGGATGCGATTAATCGTTTGACAATATATATATATATAATTATTTTTTATTTATAAGAATAGTAACTAAATCATTAACAGAGAATCAGATTCTCTAAAGACTTAAAGTATAAAAGTATAAAGTTTCTGTTAATATATGGGGGGTCTTCAAGTCAGAAAAGTTGAGAACTGTTACGCTACGTTGATCAGTCACATCGAGATTTCACCTAAGCAGACCTACAACAAAACAAAAATCCTTCCAATGTGTTTCCAGTGAACATAGAGAACTGAATCTGATTTTTTGAGTGTGCTTTATTTTCTATAGTGAGCACTTTGTTATTTTGGTTCCTTGTAATGACCATTTCTTTAATTTTGGTTTTGTAGTTGGTCGACCGATGTTTAGAATTTTGAGACGCACCCTTTGTGTAATATTTGTGCTTATATACAAAGTACCAAGCCCTATTTTGTGTAGATGTACTCATATATATGTGTGTGTGTGCACAGGGATCTGGGTTTTGTTAAAGGCCTCTCTCTTCCCTTTTCCTGCCTCGATGAAACGCGTGAAAAGAGACAGTTGTAAACGAGTGCAGAAAGTAGAGGGGGTCTGAACTGTGAACGGCATCAATTTTAGCCCGCCCGTTCCTCACGCTACTGCGGGGCAGAGAGTATTGATGTCAGCCGCCGTTTGAAGCCAGTCTGCGCTAAGTGCTCTGTTCTGTGACTGGAATCTGATTGTCTGTTTTTAATGAAATGGATTAGTTCCACTTGTCCACTGTGAAACGAAATCATTTCGCTCCTTTCAGACGGGCTTCTAAAAACAGTCTGATACTGTACAGAGCTGTGGTATTTACAAATACAGTGCTAGTTTGCACCGCAGCCTGAATATACATTATCTGTTTGGCTGAGAGCCTCAAAGGGCAAAAACGACGCAGCTTGTGCTTTGCTCTACTTACGCCGCTTTATATAACTTTGTGTTCTGTAATGCTACGTGGGGTCGAGGACTGAGCTCAAAAGGGCAAGGTTGGGGTCAAAAATTAGAAGCTGAAACAGGATCATATCCACATAGTGAAGTCTCGCCTACACATACTCGTATAGAGAGAGACCGCTGTCCTTTGCTCATCTGAACTACTGGAAAAACCTTGTTGTTGAAGGCTCAAACGGGTTTGGTGAGTCGATTTTTTTTTTTTACTGTAAACACACTGCATCATAAGAAATGTCAGCGACACACACCTCTCTCTTTTCTCAAGGCGGTTTTTGGGAAGTCCAGGCACTCGAGATAAGCATCTGAGATATGTAGCGTCAACCTCAGCGACCTTACTGAACACTCTTCCCCCCTCCATTCTCTTTACTTTCTTGTACCCTGTTTCACGCCACCCCTATGAGATCTCTGATCTATAGGACCCTGGACACATTTTTGGCAGAGCATGCAGGTAATGTTCCAGCATGCTTTGAGTTGTGGCTCCTTGCCGTGTTAAAACCTGATTTATTGACTTTAGCCGTTGAAGAGGGCTTGCAGGTACAGCTGCGGTAATTAAAATTTCTATATCAGTTGTGTAAGCGTCTCGGGTAGGAACGGGTCACATTTTTGCTCATGAATGGCTGGTTTTCTTGGTCTTCATACATGAAAAGGCTTTCACGCTGAGTTCAGAGCGTTTGCTTTGTGTCCAACTCATACCACTAACTCTGTCACTGAGCAGAAAAATGGACGGAGATGAAACGAATGGTAATATGTTCGTTTTTGCAGAGGAGGGCTCGGACTGTGGCCGTACTGGCTGGTTGTTAGAGGCGGAGTGTTTGCAGTCCTGGTGCTGAGCTGTCAGCGGTAACATACGATGGGATGATATGGATTAGAACACTTGTATTGAATTATCTGCGGGAATGGAAGTAAATGTGGGTAGAAGTGCTGCCATAAAGAATTAGACTGAGCTGCAAAAGCCACAGCCCTGCATGCATAGCATCCATCTTACCACCCCGTTATTGATGGTAAATGTTTTACTGTATTATTAACGTCTTCTTTTCACCTTGTACTAATGCCTGTCCCCCCACCCTTCAAACACACACATACAGTGAGACGAAGATAAATATTTGCGCCATTTTCTCAGACCGTGAAGTAAAAGCAGGAATTCTGCTTAACTACATTTTACAGTAGCATCACAATAGCTGTAAGTTTTGACAAGGTAGCATGACATTTATTTTATTTGTGTGAATCTAATTTTTTCACACCTTTTTTTAAACGTTTTTGCTGTCACACCATAGGACACAGTCCAATTTGTATTTGTCAACTACCCATATACTGTATACTATATATATATATATATATATATATATAGTATTTTTATTATATTTTATTTCGTTATTTGTTAGTCGCTTTGAGTACAGCTAATAACTAACTTTTAAGTTTAGCTTGACACTGCTATATAAGACATATGGGAAAAGTGCTCTGGTGTAACAAAACCTAAAGAAGTCTTTCGCTTTCCTTCTTTCTTTCTAGTCTTTCTCTCTCTTTCTACTAATGGCTGTGGCCTGTTAAAGGGGGCATTAGAGGGGTCAGCCTGAATTTTTTATCCCGATAAAGTGCAGGGCCGCAGAGTGGCTTTGAGTCATGCGCTCTGTCCCGCGTGAATAAAGCACACACACACTCAGACAAGAGCTTGTCCATTCACCTCTGCCTCGCTGCTTCACCACGGGCATCTGATGTGCCTTATCAGCATATTGACGCATGGCACAAATTGTTTTATGATTGTGTGGAAGCAGTTTGTTTCCTGATCTGAGCTTTGATGTCTGTTTCATTATCATTTTCACCCAACCCCCTCGTCTCTGTTTTGTTTCCTTACTTTTATAAACCTCTGTGGCCTTGGCCATCTGCCCTGGTGGACATGTCCCCTCTCTAGTACCAACATGTACTGTAAACGAAGATACTGAAAATTAGTCCCAGCAGCAGATTTCAAGCCCAAAGGTTAATGTGAAACGAGATAGACAGAGGCAATCTTTCCAGCAGGCCATTCATTTATGCTTTATGAACTCTGTGAGATAGTGGTCTACCTCGCTGACCTCTGGACACTAACGATCCTAAGTAACTTAATTTAATGGTGTAGCCTAGTTAAATTCTGTCACAGTTTACTCACTCTCATGTTCTCCAGACATGTATGACTTGCTATCTTCTGCATAAGATAAAATAAGGTACTTTGACTAACGTTTATTAGTTGTGAGAGAGACAGTCTTTTCTGTTTAACAGAACAGAGTCATACAGGTTTGGGATGAGATGAGGGTGAGTACTGATGAAAGGTTTAACATTTTTGGGTAAACTCTCCCTTTAACTATTTTAGCTTGCAGGGAATTCTTCTTTGGCTTCAGATCCGTCACTTATTTATTATAAATTCAGCTGCATTTATGAGAAGCTTTAAATGAACTTGTAATTTCCTGGTATACGCTCCAGTATTATGGAACAGGCCGCCAAAACATGCGTCTCTAGGGAGAGAGAGAGAGAGAGAGAGAGAGAGAACAGACCCGGAGAGTACGAGCGATCGAGATGAGGAGCAGCTCTGCAGGCCGCCCGCACTCTCACCAGCCGGCCATGCGCCAGTCGGGAGGAATGCAACAGCAATGCCTTGGCCGCTCTTGAAACAGTGCTCTGTTTGTGTGTGGCCTCGTGTCCCCGCTTCGCTCGATAGATGTGCTCTTGAAGGCATGGATGTCACATGTTTTCCCCAGACCCAGTGGACATGTCACACAGCTTGGGGCGGCAGTCAGGAGGGTGGTGTGATGTTTAGGGTCAGCCGGAGTTCTGTAGCGTTTGGTGTCCTCGCACTCTTGGAAAAGTTTCGTCTGGTTTTACATCTTGACCCATCTTCCTCCAACACACACATCTCTGGTATTAATCGCTGCGGTTTCCACGCCAAATTCGAGGCATGTATGTTATGGCTACACTGAGAGGTTTTGGAGTGAATCGGGGGCTTGCTGAAGAGTGAGTCACAGAGTTCCTTTGGGAATGAGATAGGGAGTGTTTGTTGGCTTTGACATGGTTGCTGGGTTTCGCTCTCTCTGGCCTTGGCTGACATTACCTCTAGTTCTTGCCCCGGCAGATCCAGCCCGTTCGTCCTGCCTGCCTCCCCCCGCTCCAGGCCGAACCGAAAGCTGAGAAAGGTAGGCGCAACAAAGAAACCCAGATAGTGAATGCTGAGGGGATTCTAGGAGTGGAGCACAGGGAGCGTGAAGACAAAAACAGGTCGGGAGAGACGTGAGAACAGGAATTCCACTGAAACCTGAAATGGCTTCAACGGAAAAGCCGAGGTTATTTATGCGATCGCACTCGAGGCTATTTTGCAGGAGGGTGGCATCCTGCCGTGGCCTGTTTAGCAGTGATAGGCCACACACTATTAGCATCCGAGTTCTACCGGTATCTGAGGCCGGGTGAATTTATGTGAATAGCAATTTAATCTTCTGGTTTTAATGGGATATAAAACCCCTTCCCGGACAACTGTCCTCTAATAGGTCTTAAAAGTTGTTTGTTGGTGTCGATATGGGGGTAATTAGTAGACCCATATCTTTGGGAGAGGGCGTCGGTGGTCGGGCCCTGGCTCTTCCCGCATGGCCGGCCGATCTTTTGGGCCTGGCTAAAAGGCGCTGGCCACTCCTCGAAGGGAAGCATTTGGAGGGCTTGTGACCGCTGCGCTCAGGGGGGTGGAAGGGAAATGAATGGCACAGCACTTAGAGTATCTCTGATGGGAACATTAGCCACATTAGACTGCTCTCAAAATGCCCTAATGGAGCACTCACACTTGAGCACGCATACACCACTAAAAAAAGGATTGCAAATAGTTTTCTGGAACTTTTTAATGTGTGATTTATATATTTCTGTAATTTGCCAGCTGCCCTCTCCCTTGCCTTTTAAGTAAGATAAAAAACCAAACCAGGACGGCCGGTAATTTCTCTGGACGAGATTGATGATAAAAGGCAGCGGTGACGCGAAGGGATCTTCAACACCTCACAATCTCCTTACATGCCCTGTTTTTAAATCGAACTCCTGCGCTAGATGCTCTTGTGCGCGGCTTCCTCTTTTTCTGCTTCACCGTGCGAAGAGCTACTGTGGGCTTCCTTTAAAGGCGGTGTGTATGCGTTTTGGGGGTGTTTGTTTGGCGCTAGTGGCGGGGCCTTGGTGTTTGTGTAAATGTCAGAGGCTGTGTCGTTATTGACTGCTCTGTAACGGCTGTGTGCCTCTGTGTTCTCCTACACAACTAGCCCCAGGCGGCCTGCTGCTGCAATACTGCCTTTCTTCTGACGTTCATCAAACTGCTGCTTCTCTCTCTCCCTCTCCTGTTTCTCCCTCCCAACCCCTGCTAGCCTCTCGCTTACTTTCCCACTCTCTGGATATGTTCTTTTTAGGGCAGTGCCCAGTAGATGTGTGCTTGTCCACTCTAAATAATTTAGAGAAATTTTTGTCCTCTTGTCAGACACAGGCCTGAGCCGTGAGGCAGAGTGAGTGATCTGTCTGTTTGGACCTTCTCTCATTGCTTTTCATTTTCACCAAGCCTCACCAACGCGGTCTGCTTACTGTGTTCTAACAAAGTCTCTTATGTTATCTCTTGATCACACGTTTTATTGCAGCTATTGTACATACAATGTTTTACTAAACTATTTGTGTGTGCTTAAATGCGCATGACAGAAGCTGTCAATATATTATTTATTATATTATATGATATATATAACTGTATATTACTTTTTAAAAAATATATTATTATTATTTTTAAATATTACCTTTAAATACTTTTTATGCACATATTCATTTGTCATAATTTGTACAGCATACTTATTTCAAACGTTGTATTACTTCCTAAAACAGCCTGTGTTTGCTTTGATTAATTGGTCCATATAGGGAAAAAAGGTTTTATGGTTATGGATGTGATTTTTTTCGATGTGTATTTTAGTTGTTACCAGTAAACCTCGTATGGGGAAATTTCCTCTGCTATTGATTTGAGTATTACTTCTGTTAGCGTAGCAGCTAGCTCCAGGTCTCAAGCGGTTACCCATGTGTTACTCATGAACTCACACACACACATGGGCTCCTCACACCTCTCTCTGCATGTCTATCAGCTCTTGTAGTGCAAGGGTCAGTGGCTCCAGAAGGCAGTAAGAGGCAGTTATGTGAATAAACTTTTTTATGGCTCTCTCACCCCGCTTACTGCCACCAGAATCACTAGGGTAATTTTACTGTTGACAGGGCAGCAGTTACAGTGTGTAGCTGTGTTAAAAATGTATTTTTATTGATTGTTGCTCTCGGTTGAATATATTTGAAGATTGTTTTCTAATACAGTGATAAAAAAGAGAGAGAGAGGGAAAATGCTAAAAGATGAAGTATAGTGTAACTGCCTAAATTATGTGTTTTCCAGTCAATAAGCTAGCATTTCCAACGATAATGGTTGTGCGCACAAAACTTTACATATTCTGAAAAATTACTTTTAAAGGTGCTATATAAAATTAATTTCTATTATTCTCAATACTCTAATTTCTATGAGAATCCTACATGCCTCACTTCCTTTTCTTTTACTTGCCTTTTGTTTTTATCTTTTCTTGTTATTTTGAGAGCTCTGAGCTCTGTGAGGCAGAAAGCGGCCTCTTGGTGAGGCGAGGTGTGTGTTAGATTGTGTGTGTTTATGAGAGAGGGTCAGTCTTGCTGAGGTTTCTTCTCCTGAGACTACAGAGCAAAAAGGGCTCTGACTTACAGGTTTAACTTTTCCTTTTGTTCTTTTCTTTCTCTTTCTCTCTCATCAGCCACCCCCCCCTCCAACCTGCCCCTTTCTGAACCCCTGAGGTTGAGTCAGTGCAGACCTGCAGCCAGATAGTGGAGGAAAAAAAAAAAGAAAACATTTCCAAAGATAGTCTGGGCTGGGAAAAACAAACACCTGAACAGCCCCCTGGTGCCGATGGACAAATGAATAAGAGCAAAAGAGAGAGAGATACTAGAAACAGTATAAGGGGGAGGAGATGAACCACTTGTAGGAAAATGTATGAGAAAATTGTAACGTTTAACATGACAGATATAGGAATGAAAGTTCAGTTAACAGGGCCAGTTGGCTTTTACAGCTACCTCTAGAGTTGACATGCAAATTAACTAAACTAGGGCTTTCACAATGTCAGATTTTCACTACATATAAATAACCAAAATAATTACATTTTTGCAATATCTGTCTGTAAAAAATAAAAAAAAGATTAAGGTGCAATACTGCCATCTATTATCTTGGAGTGTCAACTAGATAACTATTACTTTATTTTTACAGTCGTATGTGTATTATTAATTAATATTAACATTAATTAACAGGTTTTAGCTTTACTTGACCTAAAAAAAACCTTAAGTCTTCAGATTTTAAAAATTGCTATTTAAAATAGCGGCGTGTGTATTGTTTTACGTGTGTCTTTTCAAGGGCGTGAGGCCAGTACCTGGTGTTTGCTGAGCTTTATGATGGTACTGTAAGACTGATGAGTGATCTTCTATGACCAACAGCTGCTGCTGCTTACTGCCCTGCTCTGCATGTCCCTGCACATCCCTGTTCTCTCTGTTTATATATGTGTGTGTGTGTGTTGCGTGCAGGTGACCGCTGACCTATTGCGTGTGAAGGAACAGGAAAAATTACCCCTCTGAATTTATTTAAACACCTTCCATCACAATTGTCAGCATTTGTGTGCTTGTTTGTTTATCTGAGTATAGGGATTTAAAGGGGATAAATGCAGAAAAAATGCAGAATAAGAGCCTTAAAAGCTACTGGAAGCCTCTCGTGTACTGTACTTCATATACACTATACTACAGTGACAGAGCCGAAGGTAGCTGAATAATTAATGAAGTACAAGCGAACAGACTTCCAGCTGTTCAGCCACCGTAGGACACGCTATTCATGAATGTTTGAATGTCCTATAAGAAAATATATTCAAATTGAAAAAGCACAAAAAAGCCTTAATGGAAATATGAATTGCCCAAGTTGAATACGATGGGGGACAGAAAGGGCGAAAACGCTGAGCGAAGTGCAATTATGTGAAAGCAAATGTTATGGAGCCTCAGAACTGGCTTTGGTCCTCTAATTAAAATGGCTGAAAATGTTTTGACAGTGTCTGAAGCCATGCCCCGGGCCCCAGCTCTGCGCAGCTCCAATTTCTCTTCCTTACAGATGCAGCGATACATTTATGCAGAACGTGCTGTGAATATCTCACTCGCCCCCCCCTCCTCCCCTCTATTTCATTCCATCGTTCTCTCTGGCTCGGAGAGAGACAATGAAGAAAAGAGGTCTCCATGATCTGTGCTTCAGAGGCTGCAGCCGAAGCCCCGGCTGTGCGCTGGTTTGCTGCGCTCTGATACGAATGATCTGTGTGTTTGAGCAACACTGATGCAGTTTGGGCTAAATGAGTGCTAGGGCTTAATTAGTACTCAGCCATATTGAAAAAGGCTTTTTTTTGGTGTAAATCTTTGGGGATACCTCAGACTGAAATCAGAGATCTAATTCCAATAATAATAATAATGACTATTTCTGCAGTAATGATTTTGGGCACAAAGCCTGTGTTCCTCCACAGGAATAAATGAATCTGGGTTTAATTAATTGATGCTTTTGGAGCAGTGTAGTAGTTTGCACAGTGATTAATTAGGCTATTTATGACAATGAATGTCACTCTCTCTTTGCCATCCTCTACACTCTTGTCATTCTTTCTAGGGTCCCCTAAATATGTGTGTGCGCATCTGTAAGCTGGTATTTCTCTCAGCATTTTTTTCTCTCCTCTGCTTAAAAAAAGGAAAAGAGCAAAGCACACAACCCTTCTATGCTGTAATTTGTGCTCTCTATAATTTTGACATTTTGGTTTTGGGTTAAGAGTAGTCTACAGTTGCCACCATCAGCAGTGAGGTTCTCTCCTCACAAGAGAGAGAGAAAGAGAGAGAGAGGATGCGCGCACGGTTTTACGCTCTGACGGTTATATAAAGGTTTGGTCATTTAATTACAATCATAAACACAGTTTAAGAGGCTCTGACTGTATTATTAAAATTATGTTTATGAGGTTATGCGGGAATTCATTTTTAAACAATCCATTCCAGTGTCTACGGAAGCCTGAATCGCACAACCAAAGTGCAGGAACGGCAGTTGCAATAATCCGAGTGACGGAACAATGGTTTTGCTCATTGTTCACGGGTGTCTCCGCCAAGAGTACTCCATCTGTCCCTCTGGGGCTTCTGCTCTCCAGGCATGTTCCCCAGCGGTAAAGCAGATCCCCGGTACGGCTCCTGGGCTGCTTTTTACGTGTAGCTATCATTAGGATACACACACTCCCTACATTCACATACATGAGGAGAGGATGTTTGACTGCCGGGTTTAAGAAAAGGTTTCACTAGGGTTGTTCAATCTTCGTACAGTACAGTAAGTGCAGACGCTTTTGGACACAGGATGCTAGAACTTCACTTTATAAAGCCATGTTTGCATCTCTAAATGATCTGTACACGTTGAACTAAGCGAGTTCACACAGGTGTCCTGTCTAGAAAAATAGAAAATGCACAACCTTTTTGTTTTATGGATAAATGTACGCAGTTTTACTCTTCAAAAGTTTGGGGTGGGTAAGAATTTTTAAATGTTTTTAAAAGAAGTTGTCTGTTATGCTAAGCAAGACTGCATTTATTTGATTATGATTGCAGGCATGTGAAATATTACTATAACTGAAAATAACTGTTTTCTATTTTAATATATTTTCAAATTGAATTAATTCCAGAGATAACTGAATTATCCGCAGCCATTACTATTGTAAATCATTCTTATACTCTGATTTAGTGTAAATAACATTTCTTTATTAATTCTTATCATTAATGTTGAAAATATTCATGCAAAAATATTCCATTAATGTTAGATTATATATATATATATATATATACATACATATATATATGAATAGAACTTTAAAAAGAACTGCAATTATTTCAAGTAAAATTATTTTGTAACATTACAAATGTCTTTCATTTTTTGATTAAGGAAATGAATCCTTGCTGAATAAAAGTATTATTATTATTTTAAATCGTACTGACTCAAAAGTTTTGTATAGCATCATAAGCAGCTTTTATATTTATTAATTTATTTAAAAAAAAATGCCAATAGGTTGCATCATATAATGCAACAACATTTGATGTAGTGAATATTTGTGGATGACCCGCCAAAGGGTGCAGGATAGCACAATGTGGATCGCAGCAGGGACTCTGGATCTCTTTGGCACCCAGTATTCAGCACAATCCTTTATAACAAGTCAAACCAACTACGACACGTTCACGTGTGTCTCACATGCACGAATATACATTTACACACATATAAAGTCCTGATTGGCCTCCTCGCCAAAACAATAACGCTTTTATATCCCAGTTCTTTAAAAGCACTTGGGGGTAATTGTGTTTTGTCTTCGTTCTTGTGTGGCAGATTGTACAGCAGCGCCTAATGACACACCAAGAGGATTGTGAAATTAGCTTCATTGTTGCTCTTAAATACTGAAATCAACTTCTCGTATTCAGCAATAACAGAATACATGCACACGTTACGCTCGGGCCTGAGCAGCCGGGTTTGATTCGACTGGCTCGAGAGGGAAATGTATGCCACTCTCATTAGCTGGGCAGGCCCTGTTTAGCTGTGTGTATTTCTGATTGGAAGGGACACGTCTCTCCTCACTGTAATAATGATAAGGAGAGGGGAGTCAGGTGTGTGGAAATCTCTCCCACTCTTAATTGCGCTTGCTGTCCGGCAGGCAGGCAGATGGGAGACATGGTGTATGTTGGAATGAGTTGATGCTGGGATTACTTGCATAATGTGGAAAGGGAATTGCATTAGGATTTAAAATTTTCACTCATATTTTCTCCCCAGGGTGATTGACCAATTACAAACGGTAGTTATGCACTCTTTTACACCTTTTCTTTTTAAAAGTTGAAAGCGTCACAGATTTGAAGTTTATTTTTTTTAATCCCCACATGCATACACAAAATTTTGTGTTATTAGTTAACAGTTTCTTTATTTGAGACTTGAAATGTGACCTAGTTGCTTTTAATCAGGGTTTGGGATGGTGAAAGTTAATAAACGTAAAAGTTTTGGCCGGCCTGTCAAGGTTAATTACTGACATGCTTCTGCCCAGGAGCACCATACAGCTCTGGTTATCACAGTATCTCTTTTAAGTCAGAATTTTTCCCTCTCTCTGTCTATTTGGAAAGCGCAGTTAATGGGTGCTTTACATCTCATTGTTTAGATATTAGTGTGCGTTCTTTTGGTCGAGGCAGAGAGAAATGCATAATGTTTGGGTTTAGAGGACACAGTATGTGAAGTGTCTTTGAGTCTTTTGCGAGATTTTTATGGCACTTCCTCTGTCCAGCTTTGTCAGTGAACAAGTGTTGGTCAAACAGGCCTTTGTTTGTGGCCAGTCACTCGGCACACCACAAAGAGTCTGGAACCGGACAAAGAGCCGAGTGTGTGAGAGCAGTGCTGGGCCGACCCAGCCAGACTGCTCTGAGGAATACTGATACAAGCCAGAGACACACATGACCTGAGCTTTGACACACATGGGTTAAACACAGACACCCGTTAGAAGTCTTGGTCTGCATAGAATAAGCAAATATTTTCCTTATTATTGTCATTTTTTATAGTTAACCAAATCAAAAGCTATATTAATATATGGATAGTCAACATGAAATAATTTTGGGAGGTTCTCATGTACTGCAGCATGTTTGCTATTGTTTATTACTTATACGTGTGTGTGTGTGCTCATTTATACTACATTGTGGGGACCCACAAGGATAGTAAAACCAAAAAAAAAAATGACATGGGGACTGTTCTACGGTCAGTATAAAAATAATAGAAGTCTATGTAAAGTCCCTACAATTCACAGAAAAAAAATGTGTGTATGTGTGTGAGTGTGTGTGTGTGAGCAAATAGGCAAAAGTAGTCCAACTAGTTAAATTAGTCTTTCAAAGGTACATGCAGTTTTACTTTTAAAAAGGCATTTTTCAAACTGCTTGACAATTTATAATGAACGAGCAAAAGCAAAATGTGATTAAAATGGCAAATAACTTCAATTTAATCTTGACAAGTTATAGAATTTTGAATTTTCAAGTTATATACACTACTAATCAAAAGTTTGGAATTAATATTACTGAAGTAATGGCTGCTGAAGATTCAGCTTTGCCATCACAGGAATAAATAGCATTATAATAAAATATGTTAACGTTAAAAAATATTGCCTGTTTTACTCTATTTTAGATCAAACGAATACAGTCTTTGTAAGCACCTTTAAAAATGACCCCCTGACTTTGATTTATTAAATGTAATTTGTTTGTCAATGTTAACAGGATTCCTATGCACTGTGCTTAATTTACGAAAATGTAATACTTAAATTGTAATGTTATAATTTTGAGACTTGAGCAGGTGCAGAGGTGAAGGGACACCTCAAACACAAATATATGCACGGGCCCTTGAAAGCATAAGCCGCTGATAAAATTCAAAAATGATGTTACATGGCATTGTCCTTTCTCCCCCTGCATTCAGTAATCCTGTTACTGCATTGTTGCATTACTTCAATTACCATTATCTCTGAGAGCTGTTGAATCTTAACACAATCGTCAAGGACAAAACAAAAGGAGCCGCAGTCTCGGCTAGTGACAGCAGTGAAGCTGTCGAGATGGAAGGCTGAGAGTACAGCTCGCGAAATGCCAGCAACTGTCCAAATGACCTGCGCTTTCGCATGTAGGAGGTTTTGAATCGCTGTACGCAAGTGCGTTTGTATCCGGTGCTTTTGTTTGCCGTGTACGCCGTTTGTGTGCGTGTGTGAGTGAGGGGGGTGGATTTTTTAGTGGTGGGAGGAAGAACAATGGATGAATCTGCATGTCAGGGATATTGGGCTGCCCGAGCTGTTTTAATCTGGCATTCGTCTTAGTCTGCCAGCGCCATCGATCCAGACGGCACACATACAAAAATGCACCCCGCTCTCTTAACAAAGCCAACTGTAGACATTACTCCAGATATACACACTCTCCATCTATACGTGTCAGTCATCCATGTCTGTCAGTCAAAATAAATCCATTCGTTTCATGCACTTAGCTGTACTTAAGTGTATTTTAATGAAATTGGTATGACGGTAAAATAATTTTTCATTTGTAAATGCGCTTGTGTAACTAACACAGTGCCTTTTCAGTACCAACAAACAGGTTATGTGTGTGTGTGCCTGAGTGCATTTTGCAATAAAATACGGCTGACCTGTCCCCTAGGCGGATTTTATACATTTTGCGCCCCAGACGAGCTGTCTGAAATTTGCACGAGTCATAACTTGACACTTTTTGGTTATTTTTGCACTGTAAAGCTATCTGTTTGGTGTGCTAGAGTTTTCCTGTGCAAGATGCAGAACTCAGCAAGGGGGGAATTGGGTGGATGGGGGGCTCACAACATATTTCCTTCCTCCATGTCTCCGGTTTCATCATGGGCACCAGTCACTCTCTGCCAAGCCATCACCGCTCTGTAATACAGCCTTACTTTTTGTCAAGATCATTTAGTGTGGCTTTATCTAACTGCAGTTTAATGCGTGTGTGTGTATGCGTGTGTGTGTGCCGATTTAGCTGGATTAGTCGGTCCTGTGAGGATGTGGTTGGCAGTTTGGGAGGGGAGGGGGGGTGGGGTGGGTGGTGTTCTTGTTTTCCCGTGGCTCTGTGCTGTAACATTGCTCTGACATTTCCCTGTGTAAAAACTGCCAGCAATGCACTGAGCGCTCGCATCCGTCTGTAAGTAGCCGTGCTGCTGCCAGCTCCTGCAGACCAGTCCAACAACTGTCACCGGCAGTCTCTGCCTCGAACGTCGCGGCTTGCCAGCTTGTCCGGACTGACCCGCTTTCGCAGCAAATTGGAGAGCTTTCTAATTAACTAAGAAATCTGTGAAAATTAGAGCAAGGCCGCTTTCCGAATTCTTCTTTTAAATGCTCCAAGTGTCAAGGCACAGATTACCATTGCATTTCGCGAACTTGCGCACCCAGCGGCGGCCGAGAGGCTTGAGCCACGTAGTTGCGCACATTAAACAGCTGCGAACCCATGAGTCCCTCATCTGCTTTTACTGCTCACCCGTCTCGAATGCTCAGCTCTCGACTTCTCCTCTCAAAAAGACAGTCAATGACACAAAGAATACTCTTTCAACTCTCTTGAGAAAATTAAAATTAGACCGAAAGGAGGGGGAGGCTAATTTCTTTGGCAGGCTGCTGCTTTTAATTCCACCCAGTAAAATCTTTAGAGTCTAATAGCAGATTATTGGAGCACCTGTCGGTGGCTCGCCGACTCCCGTCATCGGAACAGATTGTGACAGTTTTGTCAGAAGAAGAACCTGGCTGTGAGCGTGCCAAGCACGATGCCCGCATGGCACACGCCGGTGCTTGCGAGAGGCACGCCAGTCAGTAACACCGCCGCCTGTGCGAAGCTATCAATTATTGCCGCAATTATTTGTCTAGTTGGATATTCAAAATGTCATGTGAAAAAGATGATTACATATTCCGCTGAGCGTTGCCATGTGTAATGAAATGAAGCGGGCCCTTGTTTAACATGGAGATGCCGTAACCTGTCCTTCAGAGATCCCTGTGGCTTGCCCTCAAAGTCTATTAAAGGAACTGAACCTTCTGAGGACCCCGAATCGGGTTTTGCGTTTGACATGAGGCGAGTTAAAACTCTCCTTCAACCTCGACAACAACAGATAGCCATTACGGTTGAGGCTGTGTGACAGGAGTGAAAAATACTCTTTGCATGATAATACAAAAATGTATACTAGGTTAAACCCTCTGCAGGTGGCAGCAATTAAATGTAATTTCTGCAGATTGTAATGATCCATAATTTAGCTGGCCTTTGCATCAACCCCCCTGATATAAAGTAGCGCGCAGTCTTGATTTGGTGCAGGGCTTTCAGCTGTTGGTCATGAGTGAGATTGTCAGGAGGTGCTCGTGGGTGGCAGGGCCATAGAGCAGCAATGTGCTGTTATTTTTTCTCTCTGTTCACACCAACCGTCACCTCCCTCACCGCTCATCTCTGTCAGCTTAAGTCTGACAGAGATGGCGTTTTGATATCGTCACCATTGCTCTCTTGTTCTGGGACCTTGGGATAATTTTTTTATTTTTTATTTTTTGGTCTTTAGTATATACCAGGGTTATGTGGAAAGATTTTGGTCTTTTAAACGTGTATGTTTTGTTGCCTTTAATTCAGAAATAAAATATACATCTCTTCTGGATTTGATTTAAAAAGGAATCTATCTTAGAAAAAGATTCTCTATTTGTTCCCTGTCTTATTTCCATTGACGCAGATCGATAGGTCTGTTTTCGTTTAAAATGATACCCAGTATAATGACAGTAAAATGGAACACATTTATGGTTACTGATAGGGCTTGATAAAAAAAGTTTGGTAAACACTGGTTTTCGTCACCATGTTTTATATTATTTTGAGCTTTACTCATGTTAGTCATCCCTAAACACTAGCATTTATTTGTTGCACACATTTGTCATGTAGAGTGGGTGTGTGTTTTTATTTACCATGTTTGAGAAGTGCCAAGCCAGAGACAAAATGATGACAGCACAAAAGGGTGCAGCGATGTCCGGAGGTGGCTGTCTGCCCGCCACGGAGCCTTCCAGAACCACCCCCATTTGTGTGCATTAACAGGATTATCTGAGAAAACCCACAGTGGCTCTGGCCTGCCTTTCCTCCTCTGAGCAGCAGAAAGGCCTTGCCTCGTTACATGCTTTGCTGGCTATTGAAGACTTCAGAGAAAGCCCCTCTGAGGAAAACAAACGAGATGAAAGAGTGCACGCTGTCTGTTCGGCTCCGTTCAGCACCTCTTTCAGCCTTTCTTCCCGCCATCTCTCCATTTTTTTTTTTTTTTTGCTTTTTCCCTCTCCCCTCTTTCTCTCGGGATGGTTGTAAACAGTACATGATAGCAGTTTAGAGACCTCTGGCTTGTGGGGGGAGTTAAATCCATCTCCCCTGTCCATTTTCGCTGTTTGTTGTTGTGGTTCCTGTGTGGATGATGGCTCTTTTCCTGACCGCTTGACCTTGCGTTTTTGGGAGCGTGGGTAGATATCTGTACCTTGCATGTAACATCCCTTTTAGCGCTGGTAATTTTCAAAGTTCAAACTGCCACTCATTACCTCATGAAAATATCCATTTCATTGCCATTTGTGAGTTAATCGTGTGTTTTTTAACTATAGGCATCCTGAACCCGCTGCTTGTTTACCTGTTGATGGTGCAAATGCCATTTGCAGCACTTTATAACATTTTTTTTTTTTTTTTTGGAATTTATTCAGTGCAATTATCAAAAATGCTTCTGTAGCTTTTGACAGCTTTCATCTGGACCAGATAAAACATTTAGACTTCAGCATATTTATGAGAGGTGCACGTTTTTCCTTCAATATTTTATGTTGTTACCTTTTTTATTAATATATTTCTAAATATTTTTTATAATACTAAATACATGCTATGTATATGTGTTTAAAATAACACAAAAAAAATAAAGTGTAATCATGGAGTGAAATTAGTACATAAATCATACTTTAAAGTTATACGTTACGTGCTTACAGAGACCTGACAATTGGGCTGCTAGTTTGTTAAGTGTTTTTTTTTTTTTTTTTTGAGAATATAATGCATCTGTTTCTCCAAAAAAGTCAGAAACAAAAAATATTTCATAAAGGGTAACATTGCATCAGAATTCAGCATAGTGTGTTTAATGATGAAAGGCTCTTGTTTCCAGCTTCTTTTATTATTTAATCTCCTAAATGAGGTGCTGGAGGAGTCAGAAACATTAAATGAGATTACAAACGCAATGGGAGGAAAATTCCCGGTCTTTGTCAAAGTGCCATTGAAAGTCAAAAATCGTTTTAAATGTTCCTTTGCTGTGACAATTGTCTACATACTTTACGGTTTCAGTTGTAAGGGAGTAGATGGACTCTCTTTTTGCTTTTTTTCTACTCTGCTGGTAGAGTCCTTTATTTCCATTTTAAGCAACTATTGCTTAAACTCATCTTTTTTGAGCTTGCGTTTGAAGAGCAGACTATTTATTAAATAGAATTCAAACAGTCTATTTTACCACCTGTAGCTTTCCACTGGCTTAAAACACCTGAATTTTGTAATTTTTAATTTTTGTAACCTTTGGTGCCCCTTTACAGGATATATTTCTGTAGTCTATCCAGATTGTGTTTACTGTATGCTTCCTGTTTCTGCTGTTTTTGCACATGGATGACAGTGTGCAGCTTGAGAGAGCACTATTGTTTGCTTTTATAGCCCTGCTGACAACCCTTACAAGAACCAGCTGAACGGTGTACAGCCGAAAGCTGAAGTGTATCACCCCATGCAAAGACCTGAGCTAAACCCCAACACAGTCTTTCTCTGCTGGACTACCAGTGCTTTGTCTGGTCTTGTGTTGTATAAAGCTCTGCTCCACTGGGTCCTGGCCTGTAGTGCTGTTTGGGAGCATGTTTATAATAAGAGCTGTGTTTACTGTTATGTGATACTTGCTTTAGCCTGCTGAGGGGCTAAAGTCGACGAGAGACTGTTAGTATTGGGGTCTGCACAGGCCTGGGGTCTAGACAGGAGATGTGAAAGGTTCATAAATGATTAAGACCCAATTTTAGATTTTTTTGTTGGTCTGAAATACACTAGGTAGCACTGAGAAAGGGAAAGAGTGCGAACAAACACATGTAGCAGATTCTATTCTATTCTGTTCTGTGCTGTTCTGTTCTTTTCTGTTCTATTGTTCTTTTAAATGATTTGCAGTTAATATTGGAGAATTAACTCTTCTCTTATGTGTTTTGCAGGTAAAGATGAGCCCAGCAGCTACACTTGCACAACCTGTAAACAGCCGTTCAGCAGTGCCTGGTTTCTGCTGCAACATGCCCAGAACACTCATGGCTTCCGCATCTACCTTGAGAGTGAGCGCGGAAGTCCGCTCACGCCGCGAGTGGGGGCTCCTTCGGGAATGGGTGCAGAATGCTCCTCTCAGCCCCCCTTGCATGGCATCCATCTGCCAGAGGGAAGCCCATTCAACTTGCTGCGAATACCCAACTCTGCACGAGATGGACCCCCTCTCCGAGAGGGTCGGTTTCCTCCTACGCCGCCTCTCTTTAGCCCTCCACCCCGCCATCACCTAGACCCTCATCGCATGGAGCACCTGAGCCCGGAGGAGCTGGCTTTGGCCACCCACCACCCGAGTGCCTTCGACAGGGTGCTGCGCCTCAACCCCATACCCATGGATCCCCCAGCTATGGACTTCTCTCGTAGATTGAGGGAGCTGGCTGGTAACACCTCAGGGTCAACTCCTCCTCTCTCACCCAACAGGCCCAGCCCTATGCAACGGCTATTACAACCATTCCAGTCAGGAACCAAGCCACCCTTTCTCTCCACCCCTCCCCTACCTTCCATGCAGTCACCTTCTGGCTCCCAGTCCACCCCGACCCCTCTTACGCAACAGTCCAACACGCCAATGAAGAGCAAGTCTTGTGAGTTCTGTGGGAAGACCTTCAAGTTTCAAAGTAATTTAATTGTGCATCGACGCAGTCACACGGGTGAGAAACCTTACAAGTGCCACTTGTGCGACCATGCCTGTACGCAGGCCAGCAAGCTGAAGCGGCACATGAAGACACACATGAACAAGTCGTCGCCCATGACGGTCAAGTCCGATGATGGCTTGTCCACAGCCAGCTCCCCTGAGCCAGGAACGAGCGACTTGGTGGGTAGCGCCAGTAATGCCCTCAAGTCCGTGGTAGCCAAATTCAAAAGCAAAAATGACCGCCTGATTCCAGAGAATGGAGAGGAAGAAGAGGAAGAGGAAGAGGAAGAGGAGGAGGAGGAGGAGGAAGAGGAAGAAGAGGAGGAAGGAGAAGAGGAGGAGCTGGAGAGAGAGGGAGGCAGAAACAACTACCACTTCAGCCTCAATCTCGAGGCTGCACGGCACCATGAGAACAATAGGGGACCACTGGGTGCGGGCGAGGATGTGATCCCGCGCTCGCTGCCTGAGGTTATCCAGGGCATGGGCTTGGCTGCCAGCATGCAGCACTACAGCGAGGCGTTTCATCAACACAAGCGTGGAGCCCTAAACTCTAACAATGATGCACATAGGGACATGTGTGATGAGGACTCGGCGTTGGAATCAGACAGAGTGAATGAGGGCTGTGGCTCAGCTATCAATGGTCGAGGCTCATCCCCTAGTGAGTCTGCCTCTGTTGGTTTGTCCAAGAAGCTCCTCCTGGGCAGTCCCAGCTCACTTAGTCCTTTCTCCAAACGAATCAAGCTGGAGAAGGACTTTGACCTCTCCACCCCTACAATCCCCAACACTGAGAATGTCTATTCCCAGTGGTTGGCTGGCTATGCTGCTTCTCGGCAGCTGAAGGACCCCTTTCTGAACTTCGGGGATTCCAGACAATCGCCTTTCGCCTCGTCTTCAGAGCACTCCTCAGAGAATGGAAGCCTGCGCTTCTCTACGCCACCGGGTGACCTGGATGGCGGCGTCTCGGGCCGCAGCGGGACTGGCAGTGGTGGCAGCACGCCACACCTCGGGGGTCCTGGTCGGCCCAGCTCGAAAGATGGGCGACGCAGTGACACCTGCGAGTTCTGCGGCAAAATATTCAAAAACTGCAGCAATCTGACAGTGCACCGACGCAGCCACACGGGTGAGAGGCCTTATAAGTGTGAGCTCTGCAATTATGCCTGCGCTCAGAGCAGCAAGCTAACACGGCACATGAAAACGCACGGGCAAGTGGGCAAGGACGTTTACAAATGTGAAATCTGTCAGATGCCTTTTAGTGTGTACAGCACCCTTGAGAAACACATGAAAAAATGGCACAGTGACCGTGCATTGAACAACGAAATTAAAACTGAGTAGCGGTGGAGTGTGGTGGCTCACTTGCCTGTTAACAGCGAATAACACCTTACCCCACTCCCACCCTCATCCTTGTAGATTTCCCTGTTTCGCTAGTCCAGTGGCGGCTAAGATAACGTGCTTGGCACCACCAGCACACCCTTTTCATTTACCGTTGAATGCATGATCTGTATCGGGGCAATACTATTGCATTGACGCAAACATGGAGCCTTTCTCTTGTGCAATAATTTACATGTTGTGTACTTTTTCTTTTTTCTTTCCCATTTTGGAAAATTTGACAGCATGCATGATATATTTGGGCTAATTTTGAAAATAAATTGTCCCTGGTTGGTTAGTTGTTTAGTAAATGTGTTGCTGTTTTATCGTTCATTATTTTACAAAAGGTTTTTTTCTTTATTTTTGTTTTTTATTTTGAGATCAAAGAAAAAGAAAAGAAAAAAACAACCATGCTGCATACATTCTGTAATACATATCATGTACAGTTTTGTGTTGTAACATGGAGGACTACAGGCTATCGCTTAACCCTCTTTGGATGGGCTGGAAATCGCACTTAAACTAATCTTTCAAAAAGATGTTCTGTCCACAAAGGGTTAAAAATACTAATTGGCCCCTATTACGGAATAAAAAAAATAATGACAGCCTTTGGATTTCTTAAAAAGGAAACAACATTAAGATTTGAATTTGTACTATCATTTGGTAAAACAAACAAAAAGAGTGCCTTGGATATCTTGAAATTGCATTGGTTAATCTCATCTGCTGTAATTCTGGAGTCTCAGCTAATATACTACATAGGGATCGATGGGATCCTCAGAAGGTTCTTGCATCAAGTACCTTACCGCTATAGTCAACTGTGACTTCAGAGAGAAATAGTAATAATCAAAAAGCTTAAGGAAATTTGTAGTTAATCACCATTAGGTACCTACGTAAAGCATATCCTTCCATTGTTGTTTATGTCCTGGGCATGGCACATGCAGTATATGGTGTGGGATTCAGACTTGTTTACTTCTTCTATCTGAAGGTACTCTACTTGGCGGTACTAGTTTTCGGTCCACAATCATTTGACTTTTCTATGTTTGTTCAAGTCTTCTCTTCAGTAGCACAACATTTTGATGTTTCTTTGATGACCATTGTTAGCTTGAACGTCCATTGCGAAGGAACACCTGAGGGCATTTGGAGCAAACTAATGTAATGTACACTTGAGAATTGGTTATTAAGAAAGCATCGAAATATTTGCAGCTGTCAGTGATGATTAACTATGAATTGCCTACAGGTCTGAGTCAAAATCTTATTTCTTTATTATTGCCTATGTCTGAGCTCCCTAAAAGACTAAATGAACCTGAAAGACCGACCGAGCCAGAGCGAGACTCAGAGAGAGGGAAAACCATAAACGTCACTTTTGTTCCTTTGTTTTGTTTGTGTTTCACACATGGTGTGGCTTAAGTTGACATTCAAGGAGAATCTTTTCCATTGTTGCATTATGACATCAATGACTCCAGACAACGTTTTTTGGTGTTTAGACAGCACCTGCCACTCTGCCCTTCTTTTTATATTAGACATGCTAATTGGAGGTATAGTAGCTGAATATAAATTAAGATTGCTTGCTTGTTGGACAACGAAGTGCACTGTTAAAAGTTTCCCAGTTTACAGGTATTTCACGAGAGGGAAAACTTCCTAATGAATCGAACATGGTGTCATTGTTTAATGTAAAAAAGCCAACTCCTCCTCTCACCTCATGAAGATAAAGCCCAACTCCGATATAATATTACTGTGTCAAAGCACACAGTGCTTGACAAAGTACGGACAATTGAAACTTGCTGCTTTCACTGCAAGAACTTTTTTTGTACAAATCTTTTTTTAAGTATGAAAATAAAATGACTTTTTAAAAAAAGTTACATTTCATTATCTTAGGGGAAACTGTATTTAAGTTTGTTGTTTCTCTTTTCCTCTTTGTCTTGGTGGTGTTCAAGACTTGATCACAATATATATAAAATGGGAAAAATCTGTGATTTTCTTTCCTGCTTTTTCTTTCTTTTTTTCATCTTGGCTCTTCACAGCTCTTCAGGTCAAACTTGCATTGGGGAAAGGTTTAAGATTATATATAAAATATATAATAGAGAAACTTAAATATAGGAAAATGCACATCATGTCAGTTCCTATGCTAAAACACATTTATGGTCTACTTTCTTCTGTATTTCTAGAATGGTATTTGAATTAAATGTTCACCTAGTGTAGGTACTACAGTATTTATATGAGGCTTGTATTTTTAACTGTTGCTTGTTCTCTCAAAAGGTATTATTGTACCTTTTTTGGTAGTGGAAAAAACAACAAGCTGCCACGGTATATTTTTTTAATTTGGCAGGATAATATAGTGCGAATTATTTGTATGTTTAAAAAAAGAAAAAGGAAAAAAAAAATCAAATTAAAAAATTAAAGTATGTGGCATTGTACAAAGGAGGCCATTCAATGGTTTCCCTGAGGAGTCTTTTGAGAATGTCCACACTAGCTAAAACAGGTGGTTGTACATATCTTTTTTCTGTTCTTCTTTTTAAAAATCTCCTCTGCTGCCATTCTGTATGCAGTACAGCAAGCTAATGTTGGGTTGTTCTGTAGTGTGCTTCTGTCTTTCACTCGTCTCACCTGAATACATTCCAGCATCTTGAAAAAAAAAAAACTTCATATGCAGTAAAATACCAGTAAATAAACAAACAAAAATCATTCAAATAAATGAATTCAAATAATCAATGTTTTGCAGGTGTTTTTTTTTCATTGCCAAATATTAAATGGTGCTTTATATTTAGATTGGGATGACTTTCATATGCAAAGCATATTTAAACATGAAATGGAACTAAAGGAGCAGCCCACTTAAGTTCATACTCTTTTGTAAATGGCAATGCGGAATATTTTGTTATCAGCCTTTTCTATTCCTGTTATGAGAGCTGTTTGTTGTAACTTGAACTTGAACTTTATCTTTTTCAATGGGAGTCACTATTTATTATTGCTTAAATACTCTGTTCAAAACGGAGACATAGAATGGATTCTTTTTTGTTTGTTTGTTTTTATTTAGTTTTTTTTCTTTTTTTAAAAAGAAAAGAATGACCAAAGGTCATTGACACACTTGCTTTTTTGTTGTTTTTGTTTCTGGTCTATGTTGAGTTTTATTGGAGAAACCACTGTCTGTGTTTTCTGGCAGTTGTCTACATTATCCTGTTCACCAACCAATTTTGTCCCTTTATTGAAAACAATTAATAAAAAAAATTAAAGTATATACCTGTGTCTGGTGGTAAAGATTTCTCTCTGTATTTTGTCTTTTAATTAATTAATTGATTGATTATTTTTGTATAGGAAAATTGTATTGCATTTGACACACACACACACACACACACAAACACACTAAAGCCATGATGATGTTTAACCTTCATTTGCCTGAAATCCGCTGGGTGTATGCATGTCAAATAATTTGAACGGTCATCCTGAGCATTTTTTTTTTTTTAATATATTCACCTGTTCAGCATTAGCAACATGAACAGAAGCTTAGTTTTGTAGCAGAATAAAACCCTGACCACAAACTGAGTGTTGTTTATAGTGACACACACTCAAATTTTCTCCTTTGTCTAACGCAAATCCATAAAACCAGGCTGAGATGTGTGTCTTTAAGATTCCTCTTCAAACACAAGAAAGAAATAGCCACTTGTGTTTAGAGAGGCCTATTGTGTTTTGGCAGGTGGGAACGATGCAAAATTTTAACCCCTCCCTACCCAATTATTTCCATTTTATTCATCTAGCTCTTGAAGACAACATGTCAGTCTACTCAACAATGCCACACTACAGAGAAATAAAACAAATCACTGACTTTCTCTCCATGACTGAAAAACGATTGCGCGAATAAACCCATGCACTGAACAGCCCTCCATTATTTGTAGACTTGTAATGCCATATTTACTCAACCTTTAAGTCTTTCAAATGCCGTATGACTTTCTTTCTTATGTGGAACAAAAAAGATGTTAGTCAATGTAGTTTTAGTTTTAGTTTATATACATATGTATACAGTATATATATATATATATATGAACCTTTGTAAATTTAATTTGAAAAGTTGTATGTGCTACATCCTTAATGTTGCTTTTTTTCTTTTTTTCTTTCTTTCTTTCTTTCTTTCTTTCTTTCTTTTTTTTTTTTTTGCAGCTCCTGGACATTTAACTAAACCTCTCCTTTTGTGTTTCATGAGAGAATACAGGTCATACGGGTTTGGAACGACGTGAGGGTGAGTACTTTTTTAAGAATTTTTGTTTGTGGATAAACTATTTCTGTCATGACCTGTCAAAAATCAAACTAGCAACTAAAACAACTATATATCAACAGATCGGCATGTTCCAGAAAAAAGGTTGTGTTCTCACTGTTATAAAAACCTAATCCCAGTATACCCAAAATATTCTTCCTTTTCCCTTTCCCAGTGTTTTGTAATTCTCCAGCGACTTGGAAAATGTGAGTCTCAAAACACTGAGGTGCATGGTTTGTTTTAGTTTTGTGTCTGTGTGGACTTGGCCGTGCAAATTGGTATCGTGATCAAAAGTTTATTGTGTTTATGGCCCGCTGGCACGCCTTCTGCTCAGGGCTGTTCAGCGTGATGTTGCCAAGCGGACTGTACCGCTGTCTAAACAGAGGTTGACTCGGTTGTTTAAACGTTACACATTGTCAACTTTCTAGACGGTTTGAGAGTTTGTGGTACTGCTAGACACGCATGCCTCATCGCCGGTGCCCATCTTGTGTGTTGAACTAGCTTTGCATCATTTCCTTTACTCCAGCTTCGGCTTTGCTCTATTAATTGTGCGGTGTGAGGTGAGTGGGCACAAAGTAAGTGCACCTTAATGGACAATGACCACCTCGCACCCGCTCTCAAAGTATGTGGCAGTTAACCAAGATTAGATGTGCAGCACATCATCTGAACGTAAACTACTCTCACGGCTCTTACAGATCAGCCTCGCATGGCAACTTACACAAAGACACAACCTCCATGCCAATTTAATCTCAAGGAGACATGAAAGATTAGAGACGGTTGTTCATCCATGGGTTTGGATAAGAGGTTATAGCGACTTAGCGCTCAACCTTTGACCCTCAGAGAGGACTGCCCAAAGGTTTGTGGGGTCAACTGGTCAAGTGTCATTTTATCCTCATTCCAGTGAGCCACATCCAACATGTTTTTTTCCTCTCTCTATTTCACTTTGTATCTCACTTTCTTTAACGGCAGGCTGTCAGGCTCCTGGAGTCATTAGAAATGGACACCTGCTTGCTGAATGGGGGTCGAGCAATGCCACAAGAACTTGTATGCTGACTCCAATCTCATTAAAGGTGGAATCAGTCTCTTCATTGTTGTTTTCCCCCTCAAGCACAGGACAACAGATAGATAGTTAGGAGCAACCATGTGTGTTCTATGATTAGATTTGTGAGGGATAATTAATCACAAATGGTGCAGGGGAAAAATACACACACACATACACACACTAAAACAGCAGCAGAAGCAGCAGCATCATTTAAATATGTTAGTGCTTTAATAAGCTAACTGATTGATCCCAGGTGAACACTTTGTTGTGGAGATTGCAATGCCCTTTAGGTTTGAATAAAAAGAGCCCGCAGCCCACATTGAGCCCTGTTTGGAGATAACAGCCTGTTTGAATAAGGCATGTTGAATTCTGAGAAGGTGTGTCACTCGAACGGTCCATAAGTATGTCACATATTGACTCTCTCTCTCTCTTTCTCACCAGTGGTGTGAGGCCCTGGAGATACGTGTCATTTTTAGAACATACTGTATGTACAGTCAAATACCTTCTGTGAGCATTAATGAACATTGTAGCTTCGCATATTTAAAAGACCAATGAGAAATTACTTTTATTAAGTTGTCCAATAGACCAATAAAACCTGTCTGAGTCACATTGTACTTTCAAAGAGGTCAATAGGTTAGCCATCTGCTTGCGCAAACCGAACACAGATATTTTACACTTTTAAGTGATTTTTATGACTTTTTATGACAAACTAATTTATTTTTTTTATTATGGAAGTTTAATTATTTTACCATTGGCAACTTGTTTCCCACATTTGTTGGGTTTTTAAGGTGTTTCAGTTTTTATTATGAAAAAATAGTAATGTAATAAATAAAACAAACGCATCACAACTAGTGACAGTAAAACTTGGATGTTTCCAGTTTTCTGGAAATATGTGGGCACAGATTGCATGTGGTTCCGGTCATCTATTGACTAAAGTTATAAAAAAACACTTTATGGTCACAAACACACAGACCAATAGAGCCTTGAACCTCAGACTTCAGATCTTGGAATCTAGTGTTTGGTGACTTATCCGAGTCCCCTACCCTTGCATGGTCAACATGAGTGAGTGTGTCATTACCATAAATCTATCGGCATGTTCCTGTGTGTGCATGTGTGTCTCTCTCTTGTCCTCTTTTAGCACTCTGGAGCATGTCGGACTAATGGCTGGCCTTGTTCTCACCCTGGCTGTTTGCTGAGCTTGGAAGGCTAAAGTCTATAGATAGACAAGAGACTTGGAATGCAAGGTGTGGACAACAGAGATAAAGTAAAGGTTTCGTGGACTGAAGGGCAGGGTGTGGGTGTGTGTGTGGATAGCCTGGAGTTTAATGGTCAGAGAGTCAAGTTCACTACCTAAGGGAAAACATTTATGGTTTGTAAGTGTGTGCGCTGTAGTTGTAACTATATTAACGGCCAGTGATCTGTTTTCCAGTATCCGAGTGCTTGTCTTTGTGGACAGTCTGTTTTTTCTCTCACATCCACAAATACAACTTCGACTCTCTTCTCCTCTTCTCAGGGCATCTGGTGCAGGCCTTAATCCCAGCGTAGCCTGACGGTTGAGAGCGAGGCAGTGTGTCCAGGCAGACTGGAGCTAATCTGCTAGAGAAAAAAAGCCTGTCCGTGCTTGCTGTTAACACGTCTCGTTCCTGCTCAACTCTGGGAGCTGTGCAGGGTGACCTGGGTTAATTGCAGCTGCAGAGATGAACAGCCTGGGTCACCTTCACTACGAAAGAGACGGGAAAAAAATGAGGTAATCATAGAGGACGGCTGAAGTTGAACCGCAGAGATTTTTTCAGGACAGTTCCTAATGGCTGGTGGAGCTTAAGAGGGGAGAAGAGAACAGGACAGGTGTGAAAAGGAGGCATTGCTTACAACTGGTATTAACTGGGCTGATTAAAAGGGGCCAGTACTAAATTCAGTTTTAAACCAAGTCCAAAATCACATTCACCTATTTCACACATTTTCAGGGGAAGGCTTTTTTGTAATGTTTCTATGTGTACGAACGTGCATTATTTTGTTCTTCTTTACACAATCAATTTTTTCACCATTAGTCATTAATATACACACACACACACACACATATATATATATATATATATATATTTTTTTTTTTTATTTTTATTTTTTTTTTGCAAACAAAGCCTCATGTAGATGTAGCTATAAAGAGGGAACTAAAATCTAAAATGTGTATAAATGCTGATGCTAATTAATGCTAATCATCTATTACTGTATGTTTAACTACTGAACATGTGAAAAAGTTGACAAAATAGAAGATTTTTCTACACTTTCTTCATGTATTTTAAATAAAACAACAACTTGAAAGAGAAAAATATTTTGTCCATTGGGATTTGATTGTTGTTTTTCACTAATAGAGAGCACCACGTTGTCGTATTTTTGTAAGCCAATCCAGAAATCAGCCTCACCTTGATTCCTAGTTGGATAATTACAAAAAAGTAAGCTCTCTGACCAACAAAACATTATGATTCTTACTTGTTTTGTTCATAAGGCTGTACAATCGGGCTAGTAAAAAAACAATACTGATGTTTTATGCTGTCAAATAAAATGTAAAAAAAAATATCTTGAGCTTGTGTTAACCATGGACCTGATGTCCATTCAAGAAACCCATTGACGTCAGAGCAAAGGAACTAGAAGTGTTACAGTTTCAGCACAATAAACACTGCAGCATTCCATAAAAAATAATAATAGTCAATTATTGTTTTACGGTGACTTAAAAGGAAAGAAATCTGATCAGTACATTCAGAAAAGCACATAAAATACCAGGTGTAAATGGTGATCCATATTGTTTTATCATTTGTGGTCTAATACTATGTGCCAGAGAAGAACAGCATGGCCAGGATTCAGACTGTTTTGTCTAGTGGTCCTACTGTTTTGTGTTAAAGTGACCCTAGTGCACTCTGTCTACAGCTTAAGACTGTTTTGACACTCGCTCCCGTTTGTATCTCCAGAGTCACACACATGCGTGAACAAGCTCAACAAGAAATGCGTCAGGAACACAGTGAACATTTTTTATGTGCTGTAAGCGATTTCAAAAGGCCATTCCATCTTCATTTTACAACTTCATGGTCTCCCTGATATGTTCTCCATGCCGTTTTCCTCTGCACTGCACTGCAAGCACTGCTCTTGCTCTTGCTGTCTTAAGCAGTCTTAAGACGGGGGAGGTGAGAGGTCAGAATGGCAAGGCTGCAGATTAAGTTTCACATGACTGAGCACCTTTGTTGGGGCGGCCCACTAGAAAGGAAGTGTCTTGCAAATCTGAATCCAAGAGGAGGGTAGTGTAGCTCCTCCCTCAGTGTCTTGAGATTGGCCACCGTTGCAGCATGTCTCCCCACTCAGCCTCACTGAGCATGTTTGCTCGTCCGAGGGGGGTGTTTTAAACTCTGCATGTTACACAATCTGGTTGATCTGCAGTGTCTCAGACCCTTTCATGAACTACAATACATCTCGGCTTACACATGCTGCTAAATGGAAGGGGAGAGCCAGTAAAGGTTGCTCTTGAAATTGAAGTCATGTTCAGCCAATCAGTTCTGAGCAATGTTCAGATGCTTTAATTAGGGATTTTTTGGGGGGACTTTTGGGTGGTAGTGCACAAAAAAGCTATAGTTGTAGCTACACTATATCTAAAGATATAGTTTAAATACAGTCTGTTTACAGTCTATCCTGTTCATCAAAAGCCAACAAAAACAGCTGCTTACCTTACTTCCTCTGTTCCACCATACTCATGCTCAGTCACCTCCATTATAAACAGCATCAAACCTTCTTGCCCTTTCACATTAACATGTGAACTTGTGAAAAGCCCTTACGTTAATCTGCAGGTAATGACTAAACAATAAATTGAATCTCAATGTCTGAAACTTGACTCTGTAGACTTTGCGTTATGAAGTGATTGGATGAGGTTTGCTCTCTGTCTTGCCCTCCTGCGTGAGGGATTTTCTGTTTACACACCCACACCGTGACTATTGGACCATCAGGGCCGAATTAATTTGATCGATCGATAACTTCTTCATCAACATTTTCATTTCCTGCCTCTGCTGGAATGGTTGGGCCCATTAGTTGTGGTGTCTTCCGCAATGGTGGCCGGTGTGTGTGTGTGTGTGTTTGAACAGGGATGACATGGCCAAGGTCAGCCAGCCAGTGGCCAACTCGAGATAATGCTCTGACAGGTGAAAGATATTTATTTAACTGATTACCCTCTCCTATAGCCTGTAATTGAATATATACACACACAAACAACAAGCAAACACATCAAAGTTTGTGCTGTCCAAGACTTTTTCAAAGAAATTGTGTGAGTTGAACACAAAGATATTTTGAAAAAATGTTTTGTTTTCGTTGTTCATGTCACTACTGACTTACACTGAATGAACCAAAACAGTTGAAACACACACACACACACACATTTTTGTGAAAAATGGGGACATACGGTAATGTCCTGAAAAGTCACCTTCTCCTTGTAATACATATGTCATACCCTTGTTATCATACATGTTATTATTATATTTATGTCCTGATTTGTCTCTGAAACACGTGCACACATATATGCACATACACACAAACAAACACACACACACACACACACACACACACACACACGCATATA
>JAUCMU010000024.1:8837940-8887387 GCA_032275025.1 Enteromius treurensis
GCGTGCCTTTTTGTGACAAATCGTTTGTATCATAACATGGGAATGACATAGGTATTACAAGGGGAAGGTGACACAAAAGAAATAGATGTTTGAAAAGACACACTGTAAAAATTTGGCATTAAATGTATTTAAATAATATGGATGCTATTTATTTTTAAAATAAATATATTGAAATTATCAAGTCTTTTTTTTTACTTAAAAAACATAGTTTTTACAGTACTTTAAAATACAATTACATATGCTAAACCATTTACTTTTTTTTTTTACATTCATGTTAAGGTAACTTATAGCTAAGCATTTAACATTTACTTTAGCCTTTTTTACTTTTTCTGTAAAAAAATACTTTTTCGGGGTTGAGAAAACAGAGATAAAACTTGTGAATGTGTTAATGGGTGTTTTGTACCTGTATAAGTACTTTGGTTTGTATTTGTGTGTGTGTGTTTCTGACCTCAGTGGTCAGCCCCAAAATCAGTATTTGGAGTAACTGATTATATCAGTGGTCCCGTCTTCTTGGAATGCTGTGGATGGCCACAGGTGCCCATTACTTATCATGCTAAATGATTCAGGTCAACTCGGTCAACATTCCGGAACTCTCTGAGACAAGACCACTCTGTAAAAGGGGGGAAGATACCCCTCTAAATCTCTCCTTCCATAATGGTCTGGAAGAAGAAACAGAGTTTGAGTATTGAAATAATGGATGTTTATGACCAGCAGATTCGAGTAGAATCTGATGTACTGCTCCTGCAGGGCCCACTAATACATGCCACTTACCCACCCAGCAAGTGGCATTAGTGCAGTGGTCCTCCATTTCCCAACAGTGCACACAAAGCCTCGGTTGCTTCTGGAGGCTTGTTCAAACTGAAGTAAATCTTTTAGGTCATCTACTTCTGTGAATTTGAACCTTTTTTTTCAATGGGTTACATGTTCTAATTATTTTCAGGATGTGGTTGGAGAATCTCTTTCTTTCTTCTCTCTCTTTCTTTCACATTACCAAGCTGACTCTGTTATTGAGACCAGGCCCAGATTCTGGACCCTTGAGATGAGCTGTACTATTTTAAATTGCCTACACAAACCCAGCTCTCTTTGACACCTACTAGCCTTCTGCAGCCCATTACTGCCTGTATTTCTGATAGCTCAGCTTTATGTAAATGATAAACATCTCTACTCAAACAGCCTAAGCGCCACCCTCTTTTAGTTAGTGTAGTTACAAAAAACAACATTTGCTATTTTTCTTTATAGATATTGTTCAATTATGCAGTGACATAATTAAAAACGGCTTGTGTTCTCTGTGGATATGCCTGTCTGAAATGACACATTTTACTGTATTGTTGGATAGTTTCTGTAAATTTGTGTGCAAATCTCTTCAAACCCACAGGTCTCTCACAGACTCATTAAAAAGAGCAAAGGCGTGTTTGAGAAAATGCCAGACATTTTAAAGCTTAGTGAAAGGTCATGCTTATGTAAAATAAATACACTTTAGCCTTATTACAGGAGAAAATATTCTCTTCTGCAAACTAAATGATATATTTTTTACACTTAATTGCGTGTTAATTGCAATTATATGAAAATGTATAATGGTTTAAGTTTATATTAAATCCAATTAGCTGAAATTTAATGCTCATTCTCACTTATTTAAGTAGGACTTAAGTACAGCTTTATATTTAATTATTATAATTACTTCTGTTGTCTTTGAAATATTGTAAAACTACTGCCAGATATACTGACTAACAGTTATGATACACTAAAAAGTACAGTATGACTTGTATGTCATTTAAGCATATTAACTACAGATTTATAATGATAGAATTACACTATATTAACATCAGTATAATGCTGAATATTTAAAATTATGTTCTTCAAAGCACAACAAAAAACATTAAAATAATGATTTAAAATGTACTATAATGTAAAAAATTCAATTTGACTGTATTACAAAGTGCACTTCATAAAAGTGTACTTGCTATGTTAATAAGTCATGCAAATGCGCTCTATTTAAGCACACTTAAGTGGACTTTTATTTCAATATTAATATTATTTTATTAATATTGTAGCATGCAAGATGTGAAGTACACTACAAATGCGCATTTAATAAAATTAAGTGCACTTCTTTTTCACAAGGACAGTCATAATAAGGTTGTCTAAAGATGTGCATCATATGTCTGAGTTTTGTTTTCACTGTAGAAGTGTAGTGCTCAGGGTCTTGTGGACATTAAAAGGTTAACCTGAACACGAGAGACTGACTCATCTCTATCAATTTTTTTGTTTGTGAAACAGTGGAAAATGCCTGAAGGCTTGTGAATGTGTGTGTGAAATATTAGTTCTCCTCCTCTTCCCGCAGGCACACTTTGTACCTGAAGCTGAATCGGGCCCCAATTGGCCCTCCTTCCGCTTATCTCTCCGGGTTGCTCCACACCCTCTGCCTGCCGGCGCTGGTCACATGCTTGACCTGCTCGACTGGCGTGGACCACACCCCGGCCTACATACCTGCTCCTCACCTGCACTGTACTGAGTGACACTTTTGTAAGTACACACACACACACACACACACATATATGCAGCTGCATGCAAGCCTCTGCGGGAAGCAAGAGTTTGAGAGAGCAGGCAGCCCAGCCCAGTGGCCGTTTATTTGCTCTGCTGTGTGCGTGAGGAGAACCGATGATTGGCTTCTCTGTCATTAGAGCACATCGCCGTTGCTGTTAAACCTTCATCCGCTAGATTAAAAACGCGGCAAGCCCTTTAATGTTCATGAACTTGCACACTGGAAACAATTACGTAAAAATAACTAAATTATCATAACCTGAGCCCCTCTCTGCCAAGGCAAAGGGCAAATAATTAGTGTGAGAAAGTGTGTTTTCATTGTGTAAAGCACACATGTAGTCAGTCCAAATTGCCAGTGTCTGTGTCTCATCTGGTCAGTCAATAAACTTTGAGGTAAAAAAAAGAGAAAAAGCTGAAATGCTTCCCTCACAAATTATGCCTCTGTTTTTGTATCAAGTTTTCCACTATCATCCATTTAATCTTTTTTTTTAAGAGCTCATTAAACTGCAATGGTAATGAACATTTAATGAGGACACTTTAAACCTAAAGCAAACCTGATTTTATTTATTTTTACTCCCTTTCTTGATCCTAAACATTTTAGGCTCTATTTAAACTTGGTAATAAGATCCGTTTCGGGTGATCCGATCGCAAACGGTCAGCTGAGACACATTATTGCTTATACCTGATAGTAACACGCACCTTAAATGTGTCTCTTGTGACCAATTCAGGTTTCGAGGGGAGGGTCTAGACAACCATTGTCCAACCAAATGTTTGGTGTCAAGATTCTCTCTCAAGTCTGCATTAATTTGCTAAAAATGTAGTAACAACAATAATAAAATGCAATATTATTTCAATTAAAAAATAACAGATTTTTACTTTATATACTTTAAAATGTCATTTATGAATTTTCAGCAGCTATTACTACAGTCTTAAGTGTAACATGATCCTTCAGAAATCATTCTAATATGAAGATTTGCTGCTCAAGAAAGATTTTTTTTAATATCATTATAGAAAACAGTTGTGCTGCTTAATAGTTTTATGGAAACATTTTTAGGGATTATTTGATTAAATAAAATGTATTTGAAATATGTATTTTTTGTAACATTGTAAATGTATATATTATTTTCATATATTAATTAAAAAAAAATCTTTGTTATTCATTTATTTTATTTTATTTTTTGAAGTTTTATAATTGCACAGTTCTATTTTTTGTTATGTTTGTTATAAAAGAAAAATCTAATAAATATATATATATATATATATATATATATATATTGTTATAAAGCACAAAATAACTAGTAAAAGAGTATATAAAATAAATATAAAATATATACCAATACACTGTAATACCAGATGTAAAGGGGTGATTGTATTGTTTGTGAAGATCACCAACAGTCTCACCTTTTTAAAGAGAAGCTCCTCCTTCTCTTTCCATCACTCCTTCCAGTTATGTTACCATCGTGACCCCGGCTGACAGCAGCCCGGCTCACAGGTGTGACGGTCACATGACCCCAAAGACCATCCTTCTCAGTGAGCACCTTTCTCTCAGAGACTGTGGTGGTATGGCGTATGCCCGAGGATAGCGAGTTGATTGACAGGTTGCGCGGCGTGAAGGGGAGGGTCAGGGGCAAGCCGGGGGCAGCAGTGGGGGCCTGGGTGACTGACGCTGGCTCTCCGTGTCCTCCGGGCTCAGGGATTGAATGTCAGTTTCTCTAATAACGGGTTATAGTGAAAAGGTCAGCTCCAGTCATCTGACCATGAGAATAGAGAGAGTGAGGGAAAAAGAGAGGAAAAGAAAAAGAGAGATGAACGCTATGCCAGGGGCGGAAATTGATTGTCTGGCAAGGGGAAAGGAAATGAAGAGAAAAAGAAAAATGGAAGGCCGGTAAGCAAAGAGAGGGAGAGGGGTGGAGGACAGAGGGGTGTCATGGCCAGTCTCAGATATGCATGCCTGCTTTTTAAATTACCATCAGCGCTTTATTACTCTCTCCTCTCTCTGTACCCTCTCTTTGACATCCACAGCACCTGAGAGAGGACTTCCTACTCACACCATCACCACTAAATCTCTGCAAAATAAAAGCAAGAGCATCCAGTGAATACCAAATCAGCCGTATAGGCCCACGCTTTGTGTTTGCGGAGCTTCAGTGGGTGCTGCACACACATGGACAAGTAACAGCTTTTGGCATATATACTGATATAATGCAGTGACATTTTTTGGGGAATTATTTTGAGACATTTAAAACAAATTTTGGCATTCACCATATTGATTTTTTATGCATTTTAATGATTTTACTGTTTGCTGCTTGCATTTTTAAACATTCTGCTGAATTCCTCAAGAGGTTCCTTTAAAAATCACTGAACAGTTCAGTATAGTAACGATCTACAGCACTTGTATAATGGGGGCCTCTGATTATGGTGGCTGCATATTCCCTCTCTAAAATGAAATGTATCGTGTGACACATCAGCTTTATTAGCATCCATTAGTGCTCATCTGAAACCTTTGGGAAGTTTTCAGGGGCTCTGTGGATACGCTTTGGCCTTTAGCATTTCTTCACTGGATCTCTCCTCAGCTGCAGGACAATAAACAAGACCGGCTCTGTCAGAAGAAGCTCTCCTCTCCAGTTACAACCACCAGCAATGACCTACAGGGTGGGTCAAGTGCTCTGCCCAAGGTCATGGTGGGAGAGCAGAGGTGTGATAGGGCTAGTAGCTGGAAGGAGGGGGTGGACAACCTCCAGGGATCTGTTCCATATTGAGCCAAGATGGTGTTTAAGCCGTACAAACTGAAAACATCCTTAATGAATGATTGTTACATCTGCTGGCTGTTGAAAGTCCATGTGGAAGTCTTGTGAGATTTAAACATGTATATGTGTTGAAAATCTGGCCATTTTGTCACAAAATTATCTGTTTTCCCATGGTTACTGTCAAAAGGAGCTATTTTAGCTACACCTAGGACCCGGTCTACTGTTAATAGTCACAGGTGTTTAGGGTTATAGGAAATGGCTTTAAACTTTCCTCTTTATATATATATATATATATATATATATATATATATATATATATATATATATTAGTACATAAGGAAAATTTTGTTACATACAAGATTTTATTTATTTTTTTAATTACAGGTATGGACAGCATTTCAGGGCAAATGTGTTTACTTAATTAATTTGTTAATATATAAAATAAATTAAAAAGTCTAGTACATTATAATAATTGTATTCTTTACAACAATAATATATTAATTATAATGGTACTATAAGAATCATTTTTATAATAATAATAAAAATAATATTAGGTCATTTTGAATACTTTTATTCAGCTATAATTTAATTAATATTATGTAGTTATATTGCACTTAAATTGCATTTAGTAAACAAATAATATAATCGTTTAATTAAAAAAGCTTTTTCATTTTAAACAGAAGTGCAAAGGTGTAACTTCTCGTTAACGACTACATTAACACATTTTTTCTCCATAATTCCACATAAAAAAGACAGACGAAAAGAGATGGAAGAAGATGGGGGAAGATAGAAGAACTGAAACAGAATGGTAGCAGAGTCTCCACCTCTCTCACACACGTTAATAACAGGATATTAAAGAGGTGAAATAATTAAGCTAACAAGAAAGCGTGTCTGGCTAAGCTGTCTCCTAAGGTCCGATATCGATACATTAGCTTAGACAAGCGCAATGCATTTTACATGGGGCCCTGGGAAAATGATTGATCAAGGCATAATAGCAGGCCCCACTTCTCTTCCGCCATTAGCCGGGTCAAGCTGGCAGGCCAGTTTGTCTGGGCATAGGTCAGAGTCATGCTATAATAGCTCTGCTGCCATTACCAGTGAGTCTGTGTGAAAAACTACCATTAATTAGCATTACACAGCTTCACACACACACACACACACACACACTACTCATTCAGCTCTCATTGACTACAGAACGGCCAGAGCTCTGGCCTTCTCTCCCAGTGCCAAATGCAGGCACACAGCCATCCTCTCATTTGGACAGATAGAAAGAGATGTAGGGAATTAAGGAGAGAGAGAACGAAAGAGAGAGAGACCCGGGGTCTGACTGGCTGCCCGCTTGCTACTCCCGTTGGTTTCACTGGCTAATTGAATTGGCTTGTCAACAAAGCCATTGTCATTCAGTAAGTGAATTTGTTGTATTATTGCGCATCACAGCTGCTGCAAATTGTCTGCTATTTCCTGGAGGCAAAGGCAGCCCTCATGCCCTGTCACAAAAAGCATGAGATACCAAAAAAAAAAAAAAAGGCTAAACAAATGGAAGTAAAAACGCTAAATGACATAAACAAACAGTAACAACAGGGGCGCCACAGACAGCGAGCGAGTGGAGGGAGATTTAGGGAGCAGCGAGACGGGCAGGTGTAATTGCAGCGCTGTTGTTTCAGCTGGGACTCAAAGACAGAGCCCACACTGGCACAATGGCTGTGCCCCCTGGCACTGCTTGTAGGTCTGTCCGTACCCCTACCCATTCAAAGAGCCAGCTTTATCTTTATCTTTTATCTTTATCTGTCTGTCTCTCACATACACGCATACAAAACACCTATTGAAGTGGCCACTGGGTTCTTTGTCTGTTTCTTTTCTTAAAGGTGCACTCAGCCATTTTTTGTTTATGCTGCGATTGCTGCAATCACACATCTAAGATTCTCATACATCAGTACCTAGAAAGCAAAAAGTTTTCAGTTATAAATGTCATGTTTTTGGTCACACAACCCTGATCTAGTCTAAGTACTATGTACCTTTTCTTTCTTTCTTTTTTTATTTTGTAAAGATCAATATGTGGATACAGTGATATTAATATCCTATTATGATTAATTTTTATGTTCTTTCATGACAGCCAATAATTTTTTTTCTATAATATATATAAATACTCTATTATCATTATTTAAATTCAGGGATGTACAGCATGCAAGATTAATATTTATTATGATTGTTTAAAGATTGCAGTTTATTGTGTTATAACAATTTTGAATTTAAATTTTTAATAAATTTATGTGAGCATCAGATTCAAAATAAGTAAATATGAAATAAATAAAATATACAACACAACCGTCACAAATTATATAATAGATATAAATAGCTATATATTTTGATTAAAAACACAACAGTGATGGACTAAAAAACTACATGACTGACAACTATATAAATACTACATTTAAAAGTGATACAACATTTTATTTTTATTTTGTTACATTTTTTTTGTTTACACTAAAATGTATTTTTATTTAGTTTTCTGTAAGCATTAGATTAAAAATATAATGAATAAATAATATATTATAAAAACATATATACAAATAAATGTAAAAATAATGTAAAAAATTAAAAAAATATATTTTTTGGTATTTTTTCACATTTTATCACACACACACACACACACACACACACACACACACACACATATATATATGCAATAAAATTTTAATCAATACCAAAATGTTTTTTTTAATCAACATATTGACTGTTTATTATTAGACAGAACATATTTTGCATAAACATATTATACATCCCCAATTCTATCCAGTACCTTACCTTAACAACTATCTTACTAACTATTAATAATCAGCAAATTATGAGTTTATTGAGGCAATAGATATAGTTAAGGGTTTGTTAATAGCAAAAACTGGAACTTAGAATAAAGTGTGACCAAAATCTCTCATATCTGTTGATAGCCACTATGCATCCCCAATTTTTAATGACAGAGCACCTTTAACTAAGACCCAAGTGTAAGACGGATGTGAGGATTTTCAAAGTTCACCTACAGTGGCCTGTAACACCATCAAGGCCTGAGTGACAAGTGCAGCTTTAGTCCAGTCAGCCCTGTCCTGACCCAACCTCCGAAATCCTGTACACCACTCACTTCATCCTCTCCCCAGTCTCAATGCAGGGCATCCAGTACTGAAAAAGCATGCACATGACACCACACTCCTTTAGGCCAACACTATTTGTGGAAACTTACTATAAGTGTATATGTTTATCAAGCTCAGTGCATAACAAACACTGACTGCAAAAGCTAAGGATATATTGGATGTTTGCTTGTTTCTCAAGTAACTGTGCAGTCCACTTTGCCATGGTCACTTTTAGATGATCTGCTTCAGCAGAAGGCTTTTAAAAGGCCTGCAAGGCCATGGCCTGATTACCGGACACTCACATACTAATCTGCTGAGGCCACATGACACTGTTTTCTCTCACCATCCTCCTCTCCCTCCCCTTCTCCTCTCTTTCCTCCACCCACATTTTTAACCAGAGTACCCTTGCTCTGGCCTGACAAGGTTACGCCACTATGCAGTGAGTATCTATTGATTTCCACCATCAAAGATCCCTGCAGCCAGAGACGGATTTGCTGCTTCCGATAACACTCTGTCCTTCTTCTTTAACTCTCTCTCTGTCACACACACACACAGAAAAAAACATGTCACAGTTGCTTCAGATTTCTGTCTCTAACTTCTCTCACTTTACACGATGAGTCTTGTGTTGAGTGTTATTAGCTTGGCCTTAGGGATTGACCACCCTGGGGTTATATTAACACAGTTATTTTTCTCAAGTGCAGGTTTGTTAATGGCTGTAAATGAATTATACATTAAAAAGGCCAGTCTGTTACCTTTAAAAGAGAAAATTTAACATTTTACTAGAAACTGAGCGGCGTTCAATATCAGTTCTTGCATGTGTATTATTTCATTTATGCAAACAGAATACCAGGCTAAAATACTATTCCTGTAATATGCAACATTTAAGAAACTGCTCTGCAAAGTGAAGATCAACGAGATCAGTGTATTCGAATTCCTGAACGGTTATAAACTGGTAGTGAACGCAGCTTAAGAATATGACATATCATTGAAAAAGTCCTCATTCAAAGTTTATTAAGTATTAAATTATCAGCTTGCAATGAGATTGAACCTCTTTTTAAAAAATAGAAGTGTCAATGGAAATATTTGTGAATCGGAATGGTTAAGAGAAATCAGAACCAGAAAATCAGTCCCATTCCTAAAACTGAAAGTAAAATGTGAAGCGGAAGAGTTATAAGAATGAATAAAGCGCATCGGTGGACCAATAAAAAGTAAAAAAGGTATACCAAAAATTGGCACCATTCTTATTTAGACCTCACAAAGAGGGGAGTGTGTCCAAATTTAGGTTAGAAATTATTCATAAGATTTTAAGTCATGGCATCATTCGCTTTTAGGGAAAATGAGATTTTATTATGCGGTTGCTTATGAGCGACTCCCACCCCAGACAGAGGAATGAGTGGCTTAATGCCAAGGCCAATTGAGAGACACTGTTGAGGGCCAGGGGGTAGATTTTCATAAATTATTCATCATTATACAAAATAATCCTTAGCAGGATTGGGAAAGGGGGCTGAGGCGACGGTTGGGACTGAAAGCTGTTTTTGGTTGGGGGGTGTTGGGGGGTGTTTGAGGATTAGACATAAATATGTCTTTCATAGCATCCAGGTCCAAACAGTCTCCTCTGAATATGGGTTCCTATGGCTGTAATGTAACGGTCACGATAGAACTGGATAGTGGACATATTGGTTGTTGATGTGAGGGTGGAAGAGTGTGATGACCCAGTTGAGCTGAGGGCTCTCTCTGTGAGGTGCCCCCCTCTGACTGGAGCCCCAAAATTCAGACACTGTGCCTTAGAGACCAGACACTTCATCACAACCTGGGGTGAGACCCAGACACACCCTGTCATACAATCGCATGGACACACACACCAGGGCACACCCTCACATGCAATCGTTCACACACAGACATGTGACACACATAGACTACAGGACAAACCTCATAACCTTTAGATGAAAAGTTACATATGAATACATAATGTTTACATATGAAAAGTGAAAGAGAGAACAGGAAGAGTAAGATCTAAGGCCATCTACTATATAACTAAATGAAGTTAGATGGAGCTATCTAAGCTGTCATGAGCACAATACACAAAGGTCTGGAACTCCATAAATGAAGTCACTTTTATTTTCCAGTAAATGGTCAGTAAAAAGAGGTGTTTGACCTTCAGAAATTGTTGATTTTCAACCTTAGGAAGCCAAACTAAATTATATATTTAGCTGATTTATTTTGCATTGAATTTTTATGGGATTTTGCAACCCTGTCACCTGCAGATTTGTGGACATGTCTAAAAAATAACCTTGAAAATGAATGTGTTTGAAAAAATTAGATATGCATTATAAATCTTTTTTCTCCTACAATATAATAACTGAATTGAATAGTTTGAATAGTTCTGAATAGTTTGAACAGTTGAGCTCAACAAATACCTGCTCTTTGAAAACTGAGTGATTGATTTGACTTTCAGCTGTAGAAGGTACACTGTTAATTGTTGTATCTCATATTATTAAAAAAAATAATATAAAAGAAATATATAGATAGATAGACAGACAGATAGATAGATAGATAGATAGATAGATTTTAGTCTGGAATCCAGATAGATATGGAAATCCTTTCCTCTGTGGCTCAAGGACACAAACAAAAAAGTTACTCTTATTAACACTGCAATCTAATTCAATTTGAAGCCATCTGCTAGTGCCAGCATGCAAAACCACACAGAGAACCATCACCGGTTCCCTGATGAATCCTCAAGTGGGAAAGTGGGAATGTCCTTCAGTTGTGACTCAGACGCTAATGGACTGTCCACATTATTGGTACGTTAAAAAAAAAAAGCACATCGAAAAACCAAGAAAACAAGCACACAAAAGCTGGTCCAGACTAGTTTATGCTAGTCTACCTGGTGGGGCAGCAGCATCAAGAACACGAGATTAATACTTGTTACCCGCAACACAGTTTTTCCTTCTTCATGGCTGTCTGAGGCTAGGCAAAACCGTCTCTATGTAGACTATAATTTTCTGAGAATTTCTTCCCCCCAAAAAGACACCAGATCATATAAAGTTTACTATCCTGTTACCAAATCCATACTTTTTATGACATATGAAATCGTGCCATGTGCTTGAAAGGTCATCTGCAAAGGAGCCTTATCAAAACCAGGTGTTAAAAATCATCTTGTTTGAAAGTCGGCTTGAACACCCGCTGCTCAAATATCCGCTTGTGTTCATCTCCATACAAGACCTTAAACATCTGGCCCTGAAATGTCTAAAAAAAAAAAATCAAGAACAATGCTCACTGATGGAGAATTTAGCATTGGAGCCAGTAAGCGGCTTTTAGTCTTGAATCAGAGTGATAATTCTCCCCTGTCACCCATTGCACAGGGTTGTAATTACTGTCCCTCTTGTGTGAAAGGCCTGGACTGATCAGTCTCCACCCGTTGGCTCACCTCTTCTATGTAACTGTGAACAAATGGCCTGAGAGAATCCAGAGCTCCTGTGGCCTGCTAAAGGGCCCTTGATTTATGAAATTACTGCAAACATGATTGAGGTAGTGGTGATGATTATTGTAATAATAGAGCCACTTGATGAAAAAGAGTCAGCGCTAAACTAGGCATACCTAATGAGGACTCGCAGATTGGGGGATGCTTGCGCGAAAGTGTTTTACATGAGAATGAGTGTGTCAGTTCCCTCTCTCTCTGCAAGAAACCGGGAAGTAGTTTGACTGGGGTGAATCAAATACAATGTGGGAACTAGTAGCGTTCCCAAACACCCCCTCCCCCAAATTCAATTTACCGCCAAATTCAACTGCCCATCATCACACTTTCATCAGATAACCTTATTCTACACACATCTTAATCCTGAACTCTGTACTATGCTGCAATATAATGAAAACAGCACTATTTTGTGAGCTTCACTATAGATTTCATTTTGAATAATTATAGCAGTAATAATAAAAATGGAATTCAAAAGTGTCTTCTGCTTCTGCTTTTACTAATAATAATTGTGTAACAGTTGAAAGTGAAATATATATTAGTTTTTTTAAATATTTTATATATATAAAGTTTTTATAAAAAAAAACTATAAAATATATACACACACACACACACACACACACACACACACACACACACACACACACACACACACACACACACACACTTTTCTAATGTCTCTTTTTAGTGAGTTTCAAAGTTTTTGGAGCATAAGTAGTGCCCTGTCCCTCATAGGATGGGGTTGAGGGGGCAACTAAAAGATGTCTTACGTTAAGTAAAATGAAAGTAAATGAGACCCAGTCTGATAAGGTTACTTAGATAAGATTCCAAAAGGATTACATGAGCGTTTTCTATAATGTGGCCCTATGCAGGGGTCCCCAAAAACCTCATCCCCAGGGCTCGTCTAAACCCTAACCAAGCATCCTCAGCACCCCCTCCTGCCCGAACTTGCTGGACCAAGCAGAGCGCCTGTGTGTTAAGAGCTATTGAATAATAGTGACCTTTAATAAAGAAGGGGATCCCCAGACTTCTTTCCCAGACACGCACTGACCTTTCAAACCAGACGAGGGCCAAGAAAAGAGGGGGCAGGGTTCAGAGGGAGGTGGGGGGGGGGTTCTCTAGGGTTTCAGACTGTGGACTTTGAACTGGCTAGTCCCCGCTGTCCTGTTGTGTGTTTCACTCTGCCAGGGATCTCTCTTCTCCCCTCCTTCTTCCCCCCTCTTTTTTTTTTTATTGTGTTCGGGGAGTGTTCTGCATGCTGAGGCCTGAGCTGCCGGGCCTGAACCCTTGCTAATCAATTTCTCTGTGAAGACGAGTTCAGAGGCAGGACGAAGAATGCAGCCTGCACTCTCTGACATCACTGGCTTTGACACTTGTGTCGTTTCAGACAACGCTAAAGGATTACACCAAACAAGAGTAAAGACGCACAAGAGAGACGTGCCAAATTTGAACCCCTCTTTGTTTCAAGACAGCCCCGGCCCATGAAAAATAAACAAGAGAAAAAGTACATTGCGGGCGACACCTGACACTGAATGCTAAACTGTCACTCCGCCCCAGCCATTCATTTGGAAAATGCTGAAGTGGGTTGCCATGTCCTTTTGTTATCTTCCTCGCTCAGACAAAACAGCCCTGTACACTGTACACTGGCCCTTAATGAATACCTATTGTCCAAACACTTCAACTAGCTCAAACAGCTCTTTAAGATGCCCATGAAAAACTGGGTTGGAGATAAAGCCTCGGGTCTGCGTGACATTCCCTCCTAGAAAAAGAGGTAAGCTTCTTCAGAAGGCGCAGACGCTGAAGGTCATGTGAAGGATCTTGCGTGGTTTTCTCTCCTCACATATCAGCGCTTAGAAACAATGGCATGCATATGAGCACCAAGAACAGTCGTGTTAGCTTTGTCCTAAACAATATTTTATTTAATGTTTACACTGTCATTTTCTTGCATTACTGTCACACAATATATCATTTTTTTTTAATCTATGGCACATTGTTTCATTGCCGTTGAATGATGATTCCATTCAAGAATGGAGTGAGGACAAAACCATTAAGACAGACTGAAGAACAGTTCCCATGGGAAAGAAAACAAATGATATCTCTTTAACGTCTCAATTGTTTCTCCCACACACCAATTAAAGGAAATAGAAAGCAAATTGAGACCTTTACTGGATTGCCTCTCAAATGTTTCTTTTAAGAAAAAGATCTCAGTAATTTCAGTGTCTCCTATAGCATTTCACAAACCATCTCAACAATCAAACATCTAAAATTTCAACTCTCAACATTTCTCATCAAATGCTTCCAACACTAAATAATTTGATCTGGCGGCAAAGTTTTTTTTATATTGGTATACACTTATAGTATGTCAAAAATTGATGCAGTATTTCTCCTAAAGAATTTACAAGAAAAATCTGAGATGATAGCAACCCATGAGTAGTACAATTTCCCTCTGGGTTATAAAAAAAGATTAATACAGAGTAATTTCTTCCACATTCTAGTGTATTCGATGTGTAATATGTTAAATACACAAGCTGTACTGTCTATTTTTTAATTTTTTTTTGTATATGATTCATGTCTGTGCAGGTGTGCTCTGTAGTATGTACTTGAAATGGTACAAGGGCTTTTTACACAATTTAATTCTGCATCCAATGATACATTCTGTGAAGGTTATATGATTATAAAATAAAATACTAAAAATAACCATTAGAACATTCTGTTTTGATTCTTTTCATTCTGCTCACTGCAATGTTCTCAGAAGGTTAGATTGTGGTTATAAAATAGCCTAAAAATAACCATTAAAAAGCATTCTCTAGGTTCCCTTTAAATTATCACAAAGATATCCCTGCAGCGTTTAGGGAAGGTTAAGTTTTGGTTATAAAGTAAAACCTAAAAATAACCATTAGAGATGATTCAGTATAGATTCTCTTTAGGTTGTCACAAAGTCCATACTATTAACATACTAGAAAAAAAAATTAAACAAATAAACATTCTTTTGTTTGGTAAAAAAAAGTTAACCATACAGAGGAACGTATTGTGTTTGTTATCATCTCCCTCTTTTCCTATCTGTCTGAGAAGTGACCTGCCATCAGTGGGCCGCTGTCAGCTCAAGGACGTCTTTCCAACCCACGTGCAGTTTTATTTCAAAAAATCAAAGCATATTGACTAAGAAAAATAATAACAGTAACATTTTTTTTTCTCCCAGGGCCTGTCTGGTAATGGGGGTAAATCTGGCCAACCATCTTCACCTCGTCTAATTGCTTGCAGCATGACAATTGAAATAGAGATAGAAGAAAATCTCAGTCTGTATTGATCACATATTGGCCTCTATTTCATCAAGCATCCCCTCGCTCTCCTCTTTGCATCCCCCAATTTACACCCTTGATTCGAGTTGCTGTGTGTGAGTGTGCTTGTGTGTGAGAATGTATGAGTATGATGAGTGTGTGTGTGGGTGTGTTTGATCCTTGATCAATATCTGTCCCCTTGTGAGACCCTGTCTAGCCAGTTTCCTCCTGCTCTTCAGGAGTCTAATGAGTGGCCTTGTCGTGGTAGGACGGTGTCTTCGGCAAATGGCCAGGACCGTTACACCACCTAGGAGAGGGGGAGAGACCAGTGACCTTAGACCCTTTACCAAGGACTAAACCAAGATGTAGCATGTCTTAAAATGTATTTATACCATGCATCTACACAATGAAAGTAGGATCCTCTTTGAGTAAAGCACATATTTTGAACTCAGATATAAACACAAACACAACCATGTATATTGCTGTTAAAAAGTTTATGATCAGAAATATATTTCTTTTTTTCTTTCTTTCTTCTTCTTTTTTTATAAATCAATCAAAAGTGACAGACATTTACAATGTTATAAAACATTTCTTTTTCAAATAAATGCAGATCTTTTAAACTTCCTATCCTTTAAAAAGATCACACGTTTCTTTAAAAAATAAGAAAAGTGTGTGTGTGTGTGTGTGTGTGTACATGCACTTATAGCATTCTGTATATATTCATTAAAAAAAAAAAAGTATTTCTATTTTGAGACTTTAAATGCGTTACTTCCCAAAATACTTTGCAACACGAACAGATCAGAACTATTTAGTTATGCTGGGTTTGCTACAATATATTTATATACTAGCATACAGTATATACTTACATTTGTTTGTGTGTGTCTTCCCTGTTATCATGTGATAGCATGCAGTGGATGAGTAGATATCTACTAGCATCGTATTGCATAGCTTGTATGGATACAACACTTTTTTCTCATCGGCTACCGTGCCAATTAAATACACTTGAATATATACTTTTTCATACTACTCAGTGTCTGTGTCTGGATAGCTAAAATCGCTAGATGGCTGCTGTTGCTTTATTGTCTTCATGGCTGTGAGATTGCCAGTGTGTGACATCAGTTGAGGAGCTAATGAAGGATACTTTAAAGCCAGCTTTTCTTTCTCCTCTTTCCTCTATTTTTTTGGCCACTGACTCATTAAAGCTAGTCTATTCTTTAACCGTTGTCTTAATGCTGCTGCTGCAGCTTCTTCTTCTTCTTTTTTCTTAAACATCCACTGTGCCCTGGTTTGACTTTATGGTGTATCTCCTAAGCTGTTGGATTATCTTTATCCTGCACTTTCTCTCTCATTCTTTTTCTCTTTCATTTTGCCGGTGAGATCCAGGAATACATTTCTAATCAGATGTCAGGAAAAAAAAAGGAAGAGAGAGAAAGATAGAGAGGAAAAGAATGACTAATTGAAGCGAGGGATTTCTCCTGATCTGTACTCGGTTGGCTGTACTTACAGCTCAGTCAACTTGCCCTTCATTTCCATGCCTTTATCTGAGAGCCGAAAGAAGAACGCTTGCCGTCTCTGGAACATTCTGCACTTTCACTGTTCACACTGATCCTACAGCTGTGAATGTCACCCATACGCACAGACACAGATCTGTCTGCTTGAGTTGGTTTAAAGGGGACTTGAAAACAGCATTTTCATTGCTCTTTTGAAATAAAATAATTTGATCTGCACGAACGTAAAGATCACTCCCATGTCCAACCAGCCCATTTATAAAAACTAAGTAGCAACAATGGCTTATTCATAATTTTTTATTGTAGTGTCGCAATTATGCCCATGTTAAACAACCGTCCATGTTTACACATAAAAGCCTGTTCAATATTTCATAACTGGGTCCATCCTAATTAACAATAATGTAAACCATTGCAATCATATAAAATAGTCTTAATGGAACAGCAAAAATATGCACAAAATCATATTGTGATTTTAAAGTACAATGCAATGCAAAGACCAACAGGCACAAAAATTACATAAAAGAAGCAAACATGATTAATGCTTTATTCTGAAGATTTGACTCCTGAAGTCATGTGACTGCTTTGTGTGACAAAAAAAAAAAAAAAATTCTGTCATCATTTATTCACCAACATCTTACTCCAAACCTATATGACTTACTTTGTTCTGAAGAACAAACACGCACAAAACATATTTTGAAGAACATTGTGATCCAAGCAACATTGGACACCACAAACCTTTGTTGGATGAAACATTTATTAGAATGTTTTCTTTTGTGCATATTTAGTGCTAAAAAAAAATATTAAAGAATAAAAATAAATGACTATGAAAATGTTATGATGCAGTATTATAATCGGTCTTTAGGGGGACAATACTACCAAAAATGCAAGATAAAAAAGATAGCAAGCAAGTTTGATTTGTAAAAAAGGGGTGTTAAAAGCTTGGGCCTCCTGCAAGGGTGCCGTTTGGGTAGATTGTGCAGAGAGATGGAAATGGAAATGAATAAGTGAAGGAGAGAAAACTACAGAGGAAGGTCTGGTCATTCCTTAACTATGTGGTGGGTATAGAGAGATCGGCCGGTCTCCTCTGATAAGGCAGTTCGTGGAAATCTGAAGGGGTTAGCCGTTTGTTGCTTCTTTCCCTTTTTTTCATTATTTCCTTCAGTGTAGTTACTCAAGAGGCCATGGTCAGGTACGACAGACTGATAAAGAAATAAGGGGTCTGATAAACGTGCGTGCGGAGGCCGTGGGGAGTACAGTCGGGGAGGAGAGAAGCCGGCAGAATAAACAAAGCAGTGCCCTGCTCTCTGTTAGAGAGATTAATTGCAGTGGTGACACCTTTGCCATTGACTGGCATCAACAAGGAACTTGTCTTTGACTTTGTCTCATTGTGGGGAGGAGCAGCATGCGTGTTAGTTCATTGAGGAGCCCTGTCTCACTGCACTGGGAGCAGATGCTGCTCATTGGCAGGCTTTCAAGCCTTTTTATGAATGTTAAAACTCACATATCAAAAGAGCCTCGCGACAGCTTGACAAGTCTTACAAAGGTCCCAGATATTAAAAATTAATATCTATTCATTATTGCCCACGGTTGATTCAAAGTCATGGTTGGATGCGTGGAGGTTTCTCTCTAGCTGTTGGGAGGTTTCCAGGTAAAAGAAGAACAATTTATGCCTTTCAAAAGAGTGTTTTGATTATAACAAGAATAATAATGTTAACAACAGTTTCCAAAACAGTCTTTCAAACAAATCTTAATTTATGCAAAGATCTTCTTTGGGTCCAGATCCATAAGCATTAAATATATGAATATTCCATTAAACACAAACACAAACACACACACACACACACACACACACACACACTTTCTTCTTTTCAGTGTCAGTCTATGATGCAGATTCACAAGAGTACCACAATGCACATGCTTGTGGTGCTGCTGACGCAGGAGACAGTGTTCTGATCTTCTCTTGTAGTTCATCGTCTCTAAATTGTGGTTTGAATAAGTAAGGCTTGGTAAAGAAAAATTGCAAGCCATCCTTCCTATCGAAATCTTCAGACATGTCTAAACAGCATGAGCCATCTTCTGCTTGTAAACAAGGCGCAGTAATACAGGTTCTATTGTTCAATAAAGTTATTTTTGCTTTCTTTGCACACAAAAAGTATCTTAGTAGCTTCATAAAATTAATGTCATATGGACTATAAATATTTTAACTACCTTTCTAGGCGTTTAACATGGCAGTTCCATTGCTGTCTATGCATGTATGTCTATGCATCTATGTTTCCTTAGGGGTTTAGAACAACACAAGGGTGAAAGCTTTATGACAGAATTTTCATTTTCGGGTGAACTAACCCTTTGATGACTATAACAATTGTAAGTAAAAACACTTCAAATTTGTTCAAATTATCTTAATTTTTATTCTGCATATTGATTTCAGCACATAATTTTGTTGGCCACACTAAATGAATTGCATATTTAATGTATTTTTTTCATTTTCAAAAATGAGAAACACATTATTAACCCCTTAAGTATGATGTAGTCACAGCATTGATTAAAAAGTGCCACCTTTTATCTCCTTAAAATACATTAAACACATTTATCTACATGGGTTGTTTTGAAATGTCTCACTCAGAAAGTAAAGCATGTCCTCAGGACATCTCTGAAGAAAAAAAAAACAAAAACGACCAACAAAATACAAAGAATGACTTATATCTTCCTTTTTTAATGCCCCATACTTTTCAGCAGCCTCTTAAAACACTTTCCCCTTATTAAATACTGAGTCTGGTCGCTGCATGTGGTGTTTATTTTCACTCTCGGGCCTGTGAGAGAGTCGGGAGTCCGCTCTCACTCTGAGGGGGATGGTGTGGTCACAACCATGAGAGACTTTAGCCGAGAGGCTGTCTGTTTGATGGAACCACTGGCCCCTGTTTCCTTCCTTCCCTTTCAGGGCAGCTTGCACGGTCATATTGGCTCTTCTGCTCGATCTATCCCCCACTGCCAGCACCTCCTCTGGGGCCAGTTTCGTTTAAGCTGTCCTTTCGACACTTGGCTGAGCATGGTGGTCCGTGCAGACCCATCTAGTTCCTGATTCTCAGAAAAGAGAACACCTGTGTTACAATAAATGTCTCAAAATAAACCTCAGGCCCACCAGCCAGTATCAAATGCAAAACAGTTCCTGATCCGTGCGGCGGCTTCCTCCTAGAAAATGAAGGTCATGTTTTATGAGAAATGCGTGGCCTTAATATCCACCGCTAGAACTTCAAAATGTCTCCTTTGACATTGACGTATTTCATGCTTGGTCTGGAAGTAAACCTCCAGATAAGGTCTTAAAATGAACAGTGTCATTACAGACCTTTCACAAAGTATCGCAAAACCCTCATAAGAGTTAGATTGCATTGAAAGTGCCTAATTAAATAAATATCAAATGTATTTATTGTTTTATAGTAGCAATATGTAAATGTCCGATTCCTCGCAGTGTGGCTTCAGGCAAAAGCAATTGAGCGTGTGGGGGCGGTGTGTAAATGTTTGTGAAGTTTCTTCTTTCGGGCCTCTGGAGTGTCACACACAGTCTTGAGGGCTGGTGGCAGGGTCTCTCAGCTTATATGTTCCTATAAGCACTCGCAGGCTATATCTTATCTGCTCTTATCGGTCCTCTGACTGTCCTCGGAACACTACGCCTGCTCCACCGGCCCCTTATCTGGCCCACCACCACACTCTCAGCCCCCGGCCACACTGATGCAGCACTACATGGGTGTGTGTGAGAGCGCATATGTGTGTATTTGTACGTGTACACTGTTGACTCACAAGTAACAACAGAACGATAAGATATGGAACACATACTGTAGCTACATATCTTGAAGTGACCCCCTATTCACAAACACACACTCAGAGATGGAGACCTTAAACATATTTGATCGTCTTAAGACACTTACTGGGTTGGCTCAGCGGTGGAGGAAAACATGGAGAAAAAAATAACTCGTTTTAAAACACATGAGGTTACAAATATTGAAAACGGGCGCGTTCATTTACGAGAAGTCTGCTTGTTCATGGCCACATGTGGATAGTGTATGAGTCAAAGAGAAAATTTTGTTTTACTTCACACTATTGTTAGGACTTTTCTGTATTTTTATGTTAATTGCATTAAAGAGATTAAAGTCCACCCAAAAACTTACAGTTTCACCTCATATTAACATTTTTTGACAATACAATGGAAGTCAATGGGATCTGAAACAGTTGGTTACCAACATGCGTTACAATATATTTTTTGTGTTCCGCAGCAGAAGCAAAGTAAAATGGGTTTTGAACCACATGAGGATAAATAAATAAAGACAAAATAAATGCTTTTGAGAAACTTTCCCTTAAATGTTGATAATGTCACTTTAACATGATATAGAGTTTGCATCACATAAGTTTGATTAAATGTCAAAGTTTTTCAAAAGGAATTGAAGCAGCTGTGTTTAAATATAGCATATTATTTTTTAATTAGACATTTTTCTTCATTACAATGTTAGGACAGTTGTATCATTTATTAAAATATTTTTTATTTATCCCTCTCCAAAGGCATCAAAATACTTTTTCTTACAGAAATTGAAAACGTGCTTACAATAGAAGTGTACAAATGTATTTTTGAATACATTCATATATAGGACCAAAACAGGCAAACAGACTCTATCATCACTTCCTCTGCACATAAAACAGAGGGCTGGAGGCTTCACACTTTCACAGTTCACAAGACTCTCTGTTCCTCTGCACTACGGTTTACTCCAAACTGTGTCCATTTCACAAGAATAAATTACAGCAGCCTGTCGGCCTCTCCATCTCTCTTTGTTTTTCTTTCTCTGTTCATCATTTTCTCCAAGCTTCGTTAGCCACACTCTTTCCCAGAGGGAACGAGCACTGTCAGCTCTGTGGCCTCACATCTGGAGCATCCTGCTGGGCTGGATCGGACTCTCCACCCTCCGGCCTCCCTTCCCCAAACCCTGCTCTCACTGCCACCGAGCTGGGCATTATCCTCCTCCCCAGCTTCGGAGTGCAGGCTGGCACTCCCTGCCGCCTTCTTGCCAAAGTCCCTTTCATTTAAATAAGATTAAACACAAATGTGGAGTGGGGGCACACACACTGGCTGGCCTGGGAGTTGAAGTGATGTTGCAGAGCACTAATCTATTCCATAGCCAATCTTTGCAACAGAGAGAGAGAAAGAGAGAGAAAGTACAGCAAAAATAATTTCATTTACAATATATTTTGACTTGTTTTCTAGTACAATGTCTAAATGGTATTTGAAATAGTTAATAATTCTGTCAGCTTTTATTAATTTGTCTTCAAACCTGTATGAGCTGTGTGGAGCACAAAAGGAGATATTTAGAAAAATGTCCAAACTGGCAAAAAAAAAAAAAAAAAAATATATATATATATATATCAAAAAAGATTTTTTTTTAACAAAGTATTCAAATATTAACAAAGCTGATTTACATACAGAACTGTTTTTCATTTAAATTAAATTCAACCGTCTTGGTGAAGATTAAAATCTGAAAGGCTTCAAACTGTTTGATAAGAAAAATGTTTCACATATCAAAAATGTTATTGACTTGTATATTATATATGTATATTTTTGTTTGATATACATGAATTATATGAAAACATGAATAATGTGTTTGTTTGTGAAATATATGCAATTGTGCTTATAATGTATATGTATACATTATACAATATGTATATGTTGACTTGAGGATGTTGAGATATTTGAAGACAAAGCACTGCTTATGAAAAAAATCTTGTTGCCGTAGGAAATGGAGAAAGAGTCAGAGAATGAGAGGCAGAGAAGAAGAGAACGGGAGAGGGCAGGCGGCGGTGGGCTGATGGTCATGTTCTTCACATGGCTCGTCATTCGGTGGTCACACTCTTCACAGTCGCTGACTATTGATCCCGCGCTGTTCAAAGAAATAAAAAGGCATTGATCTCGAGTCACATGAAAACATTTTAAAAGGATGAGAGAAATTTCTCTCAGGATGAGCAATGGCACTTTTCTAGCTATTGACTTGTGCGCACACAGTCAAGATGACATTAACTCTCTGTCTCTAATAAACATGCAAAAAAGAAATTCAACGGAATTGCAACAAACCCCTTAAAGGGATGGCTCACTTAAAAATTTAAATTCGATCTTCATTTATTTATCCTCTCATCCTTTCAAAACTTTATGACTTTCTTTCATCTTTGCGCTGTAAAGGAAGATATTTAGAAAAATGTTGGTAACCAAACAGTTTCAGTTCCCATTGACTTGTCCATAATAAGTAAATGGGAACTGAAACTATTTGGTTACCAACATCTTCTCTTGTGTTCTGCTGCAGAAAGAAAGACAAGTTTAGAATGACACGAAGATGAGTAAATGATGACAGAATATTAAGTTTAGGGTGGACTATGCCTTTAAAAATACACAAGCAATGAGTTGTAGGATTAGAACAATTAGCATTTCCTACCCATAGGACATTCTGTCCATCTTCTCTCCCGAGGCCTTTTACTGCATATTCAGCATATAAAACACTGCATTAAGAAGCCAGCAAACAATGCACAGCACATAGATGCTAATGTGTGGGTCAGGGGGACGGCTGAGGAGCGACTGCTGATTCCGGGTGACACAGGTCAGAGAGAAGGACAGCGTTCTGTCCGTGGGGGATCGACCGCTGCCTCTCCGCGGGGCGTATCCGAGACTGATTTGCATGGTTGTGTGTATTCAGACGGAAGATCCAGGGAGCATGAGGTTATTCGACAAGCCTGCGGATGGGGCTGCTCATACAGGCCGCTTTGCCCTGGTCATCATCATCCTTATTAGAATTATTAATATCTCAGATGGAGGCAAAGGGGGTGAGTTGATGCGAGTAGCTTTTCTCATGCGTTGTGACAATGCCTGTCCCCTGTGTCCGGCCCTGGATCCAACCAGATCCAATTGGCTGCATTCTGCCACTGTTGCTGAGATGATGCGGGGGGAGAAAATCATGGGTGTTAGTGCAGTGTGCGGCCCGGCCGTAACCCGCAGCCCACAGGAAATGCTGAATCCGGCATTCATTCCTTTCATGTCAACAAATGAAAAAAGTTGCATGGCATTTGCATTAATAATCTGCATGCATTTGCCAGCTTTTACATATCATCTCTACAGATATGCGTATTCATGGGACGAGAGCGAGAAGAAAGAAATGTTTGCGCTCTTAATTGCTCAACACAAAAGCAGCAGCTTTGTAAACAAACGTAAACTCGCTGATATATTTGCATATTCATGCGGTGAAAGTTTTTTTTTTCTTTCCCTCAGAAGGTGATGAGGCTTGAAGTTACTTATTTTCTTTGACAGTGTGCATCTTTCAGTTAGGGGCCACCTTTTATTGTTTTGGCTCATTTATCACACACACATGCCTTTTTTATTAACAAATTTCAGCTCTTCTTCAAAGCTTAACAATGCTGCTACTAGCTTTGCGAAACCAATAAACCAGACAGCACACTGACACACATACACAAGTAAGAATCTTTCTCAGCATATTATGACTCTATTGTATAGTGTTTTTGTTGCAACCTCTGTTTGATGGCTTACAGTGCCGTTCCTCTCTGATCCTGAGCCTGTTGTGTAATCATTTGTCCACTGGGGTGTGTTTTAGCAGTCTCCCTGCCTCATTGGTAACACGCTGTGAGAGCTAACAGGGGCCAAAGGTCACTATTAACTCATCGCCTTCTGGAAGAATAAAGAGTGAAATGTGAAAGAGTGTAAGTGCTTCAATGTAACGTAATGTAAAACAGTACTGTTATCATCCATCTGCAAGCACTAACATATGTCTAGCGGTAATTCCCTCACATAAACAGTCAGAAATCACAGGAGCATAACTGCAGTTTTTACTGGAACTGTTTTTGACAAAGTGTCATAGTAAATAAGAAATTAGCATATTAATTTAGGAAAGAAGCATAAAATTTGATGGAAGCATTATTTGAAATATTTTATTCAGAATATTACTGTTATTTGAATTTGGTTGACACTTTTGTTGTGTATTGGGTATATTATACATAAACACAAAAGTGCGCTTGCTATGCATAAAGAAAAGTAATTTAAATCAATGAAATCTTCAAAAAAGTTTACTGTGAACACACTTACTGTACCTCTACATTTTTCTCTGTCTACCACTTGCTTTATTGTTTAATTTGAAGTCTTTGTTGTTTTAAGTTAGCTGCTCTTTATTAGTAGCCTTTGATGTAGCTAAGTATTTTAACTACTTTAAAATAGTAGCTTGACTGTAGTTTAACTCTCTTAAATCATGTGTAGCTTAGCTTGACAAGCTAGCTTTCATGTAGCTTTCCCAACACTCTAATCATCAATAAAAGCACAGATAGGCCTACTGTTAAATTCAAATCAACTCTTTTCGGAACAGAGAAAATCTGTGAGTACAGAGCTGAACTTTAATCATGCGATGAGTGACATTTTCCTGTACTTTTGACAAGTGCCTCTTCAGCATATTCACACCTTAACTTAGTTATTTTAACCTCTCTTTCAGAGCCCTTATCTGGATTTCTTCCACCTATCTACAATATTAAAAATCTTTGTGCGGAGAGGACCGGACCAGATTGCTCAAACAGAAGGAAGTGAAAATTACTTAAAAAAAACAACAACAACAAAAAAAAAATCCTGCAACCTTCTGTTCTTATCTGCAATCACACTGTTAAATATGATTGTTTCAGTCTCTGTGCTTTTCTTCCTGTCTTTTTAACACACCTTTTAGCGAGGCTAAAAATTTTCACTTTCACACTTTTTGTGTATAGTCACACATACACACGCATGAACACACATACACAACCCACACAAAGTATTACAAACTAATAGACACACAAACGCAAACAAATTAGCTTCTTGAGTAGTTCCGATCCAGCACAGACTCATAGTAAAACCGGCCAGATTCACCAAAATACACAGTTTCTTGGAGTGAAGCCAAGTACTAGTGAGGCTTGTTTGGAAAGCTTTCAGTTAAAAAGCCACTTTTTGGCAGGAGTGGGGGTGGCAGAGCCACAGCAGTGGGTCAGAACTGCTAAAATAAATAATGGTTTAGGGAGAGAGAACCATTCCTGTAATTATATATGTCAGCTGACACCGAGCCACCCCGACTGCTCTCTCTCTCTCTCTCTCTCTCTCTCTCTCTCTCCGTTTATGACTTTCTATTCATCAGCTTCCTCTCACTCACCCTGCCACATTTTTCATTCATAATTTGTCTTTCTGTGTGACACATGTAAGTGAATAATAGCACTAGTGTTGCTGTAGCTTCCTGGTAGTCAGGACACAGTTCACAGGGGTCCGTAATCGGCGCAGTCTGTGGTAAAATATAGGTAAAATACTCACTCTTACAAAAAAAACACTCACACCGAACAAGGCCACTATAAATCTTTCTTTGTGTTGTAAATATGCTTGCAGAAAACAAACCTCAATCTCTCACACACATTTTGCTATAATGTGAGGCATATATTAAAGAACCTAAAGCGTCAATGTAAAGCAAAAAAACAAAACAAAATATTTTATTAAAATAGAAATAAGTTAATTTTCAAATTGTACCAATATTTCATATTTTATAGTACTTTTGTAATTATATTTCATGTATTTGTCATAAATGCAGGCTTGGTGAGTATAAGATACATTAATTTATTATTTTTTGCACCAAATTTTTAACCGCTTTAAGTTATGTAATATGTGTAATGTGTTAGGGGTTTCATCTGGAAACATTTTTAAATGGGATGCATTGCCCCAAATTCCATACTGTATGCAAACTGGACTGCAAAAACAAGGAAAAAATACAGTATGTGGCCCTGGACCACAAAACCAGTCATAAGGGTCAATTTATTGAAACTGATTTTTAACATCCAGAAGTTGAATAAATAAGCTTTCCAATGATGCATCGTTTGTTAAGATAGGACAATACAGTATCTGGACTCTGAGGGTTCAAAAAAATTGATATATTGAAAAAAAATCGCTTTTTAAGTCAAGTCAAGTCACTTTTATTTATATAGCGCTTTTAACAATACAGATTACTGAGCTGAAAGCACTGAACATTAGAAAATAGGAGAACAGAGTGATGATAATGTATAATGATGGGAATTAAACTGTTTATTTATCAAATGCAGAGATGGTCTCTGTAGTAAAGACGATGATAATCACTAGAAATCAGGTGTCCCCAACTAAGCAAGCCAGAGGCGACAGCGGCAAGGAACCAAAACCCATCCATGAAAGAATGGGGGGAAAAAACCTTGTGAGAACCAGGCTTAGTAGGGGCCAGTTCTCCTCTGGCCGGATGCCCAGCACCTAATTTCCAGTTTAATTTAACACATGTTAGATTGTGTAAGGACTTATAGTGTGTGTGTGTGTGTGTGTGTGTGTGTGGAAATCTATGTTGCTAATAGCTCCAAAATATACACCATACACAAAGACCCTTAATATCCACATCAAATCAAAATTGACTATATTCATTTTTTTAGTGCATTATGGTGCAAATTGTGGTGAACAATTTAATCCACACAAAAAAAAAAGTTTGCTAACATAATATTCATCTAAATCTGAAATTGCTCATCCCCGACAAAATGAAGGGCCTTCTCTGATGACATCTGCTTGGGCATGAGCATGATATCATCCTTAACCAACCCTCCAACTGTCAGTGTTCTTTTCTGAATAAAACGCCTACTTTACTACATCCAATCAAATACAAGTAATAAGTCAATAATGAGAGAGGCGAGCACAAACAATAAAGAAGACAGCAGAACACTGGGAAGTGCCAAACTTGAAAAACACAGTCTTGCATTGCCTTTCTTCTGATCCCAACATTAGGAAGGAGTGGATGAACGTGTCAGTAAGCAGCTCCTCCTTTGTCCACACAGGGCACAAAATTCCTCCCATCCTGTATTTTTTCCTCCCCCATTTCCCTTAAGGGGCTCTGTAGTACTTTGACCAACAGCTGGAGTAAGTTATGTTTTATTTTATTTTCAAATCTATTTTTATTTTTCAGAACACAAGGACCAGAAAAAAGCTTCAGTCTAGCTGATTTGAAGAGCATTTTTGTGTTAACAAATGCTTGTTGTCAGTATATTACCCTTACTTATACCTTGTTTTCATCTTTGTTTTATATTTTTTTATGTATAATATGCAATATAATTATAGGGAAGCTAATTTATGTTTTGGTTAATGTGGGGAGGTGATTTGATTTATGACGTTGCCCAGCTTGTTTTAGTTAAATTCTCATACTTTCCACTTGGGGCTGGAACCAGATGAAGTTCCTGCTGATGATTCAGAGCTGCATGCACACAAGGAAAGACCTCAATACATGAGCTACCTACAGAAACCCCATTGCTTTTAAGGACTTCTGTTGCTGTCTGCATTTGTTTGTACATATTTGTAAAACTTGATGGCTGCTCAGGGAGACCCTTTGTACCTCATTGCAATGGAATGTAAGTCTCTGCGTTTCTAAATGGTTTTCAGTTTCTAATTCGGGCTCAGTGTCGTGCTAAGACTTGCCCAAAGGTTCTTTGTTCAGAGAGCATGTCTGCATAAAATCGGACTTTGAACTGAATGTTTATCTCATAATCTGATTTGTACACATGCACATTTTTTTTATCTATATTTTTCTAGTTTTTAGAGTCTGTTTCTGCTTTTTTGTATGATGGTGTCAGATAACAAAAGAGGACTCTTCACTCTTCTGTCTTTGTCAGTGTTTTAGGTTTAGGCTACTTTACAGAGACTCTCTGAAAGACTTTGTTTAATCTGCATTAATTCACATTGAGAAAAAGCAAGACAAGATGGCTGCACTCATCTCAGAAAACTTCAGATTTGTCGCGCTCTTCTTCAAGAGTAAAGATGTCATGATTTTCAACGGCCTGATAGGTTTAGGGACAGTAGCCAGTCAGACAGCATACAATATTTTTGCATTTAACTGTCCGTGCTCACCAAAGAAGAATTACCTGTACGGCCTGGCAGCCATTGGTGTACCAGCCCTGGCTTTCTTTATCATTGGGGTGATGCTCAATCGTAATACCTGGGACGTTGTGTCAGAGTGCCGCTCCCGAAAATGTCGGAAATTATCACTGTCTGCTGCTTTCGCTTTGCTGGGCTCCGTTTTGGGGAGAGCACTTGTTGCCCCCATCACTTGGTCAGTTATTTCGCTCCTGAGAGGAGAGGCGTATGTCTGCGCTTTAAGTGAGTTTGTTGACCCCTCTTCTTTGGATCATTTCCCTCCTACTACAAAGACTCCAGAGATCATGTCCCGGTTTCCATGTAAGGATGTACCTGCTCCATTTACAAACTACTCAATAGTGATCGAACGCCAGCTAAAGTATGAATCCCAGGTATTTATCACTTTAATATAGTCTTGTTATAGTCCTTAATTACATACACTAGTCTATAATTAAATACACGTCTAATTTCATTGAGCATTTACTTATGGATAACCACTCCTTTTTTTTCTTTTCTTTATCTAGCTGTTGGGCTGGTTGCTGGTGGGAATCGTCTCCCTCGGTGTCTTCCTGCTCCTCTGTATGAAACACTGCTGTTCTACCCTTGGCTATCAGCAGGAGGCGTACTGGACCCAGTATCGTTCCAATGAAGAAGATCTTTTCCAGCGTACGGCTGAAGTTCATTCTAAATACCATGCTGCTGAATGTGTCAAGAACTTCTTTGGCTTTGTAGCCTTGGATGATCAGGAGAAGAAACTTCTTGAAGACTGTAAGGGAGTCAAGAGCGTCATTCCCAGAATGGAGTGGAACCGCGTCACTGGGGTTTATATGTACAGAGAGATCGAGGACACTCCGGTGTACAGCCGCTTAAACAAATGGGACATGTATACAAAAGAGGGCAGCTGTTAGTTGAATGAGAAACATTTTGTGCATTCTCTTTTAAATATACATTTTATACATTCAGAATTTACCATTTATTGTTTTTGGTGTTCCTTCATGGTAAACATGCTGCTGTTAAGTAAGTGTTTATATTTGTCACTGATGGCTGTAATTCAGTTTTTAGTTCCTTAATTTTTTAAGGATAATATGATCTGTTTTTGCTTAGTAGAGAGACGATTGGCAGCTTATGTTGTCACATTTTGATAACGCACAATGAACTATTTAACATCTGCTTTAAGAGACGTGGTTACTCTCAGGTTGAAATTACTTCTTGTTATACTTTGCTAAGCAATAAAGTGCATCAGAAAAATTTGTGTCTAATAATGCCTACTTAAACATATTTGCTACAACTAAACACAATGAAAAGTATGCTTGGAAAAACTACCACTGACATGTAATTCATGTCATTTAAGAGAGTTATCAGGTGCTCTTATGCAGAATGACCTAGCATCATCAGATTTTAACCATTTTGATGAACAGAACGCAAGCACGCATTTGTAATGCAATCCACAATTAAAGAAATGCTTCTGTACATATGCATGTTCTTCCATGTGATGAAATATTTACAAAAATGTTTTTGAAATAATATGTTTCATCATGCTAAGTATACTATACAATACAGTACTTAATAAAAATACCCTGCAACACCCTTTTGACATACTAAACTAAAGTGTGCTAATTTGGAACTAATTTTGTACTTAATGCATTTTAATTGTGCAGAAGTAGTGCTAAAGCCCAACGTAAGATACACTGAAGTAGGCTATATTTTGTTTGTGCTAAAGAGGAACTACTGGAAGTATACTTCAGGGACACTTTAAATATCTTTTAGCATTTAAAAGACGATATTATTCAAAGATCATTAGTAATGACATTAAAACACATTTTAGGATTGATATTAAGAAATGCACAAGTGGTACTCCAAATAAAGTTTAATTAAAATTAGGATCGGTATGTCAGTAAATATGTTCATAGATTTGAACTATTCTTAGTATTTTAAATATATTACTTTTTTTACTAGAGGAAAAAACCTGCTCAGGCTAATACAGATACAGCCTACACTCTAACAGGAACTTTCGTTGCCTTGCCAGCTAGAACGGTGTTTTGATCTTGATTTGAGCAGGGATAGGAAGCCATGGAGAGAGCGCAGCAGAGATGTGACATGGGAGTACTTGGGAAGGTTGAATATCAGCCGGGCTGCAGCATTCTGCATGAGCGGCAGAAGTTTGATTGCACACACTGGGAGGTTGGCCAGGTGTCATTGCAGTAGCTGAGACGATGGCAGACTGGGGCCTATACCACAGTATGGCAAATGCTTTGCAGGAAGTATCTGCACGATATTACTGTTAGTATGGAGTTTGCAGCGGACAGCTCATTGTCCAACGTGACACCAAGGTTCTTGGCTTTCTGCGTGGGTGAGATGGTCGAGTTGTCTATTGAAATGACAAGGTCTTGGCAAGGGTGTTTATTGGCTTGAAGGAACAACAGCTTGGTTTTTGATCATTTCAGCTTCAGATGATGGGCGTTCATCCAGGCAGAGATTGTTTGCCAAGCATGCAGTGATTTGTGAGGGTACCTGGTTGTCAGAGTGCAAGACAAGAGAGGATCAATAGAGCAATGTTTCAATAAAATTGCCAGTTTAACAGAAGCCATGATAGGTGATCACATGGTAAATGGTTTGGTGTACAGGGAAAATACTGGTCTTTGTTTGGTGGAGTTGTTGATGAGGTGAAGTGAATCCCTTCATGATATCTGATCATGGGCCCAGTTAACAGAAGCTGAGAAATATTTGTTGATTCACAGTTGCTGGGTTTACATCCAGTGCATTAGAAGCAAGCTTACCAATTAAATATGCATCAGAAAGCTCATGCTGCATAAATGAAGCAGAGAAAAGAAGAAAATAAAAGATTTTTCAAGTTTAAGAAATAGTCCTGTCTGAATTTAGCTCGAGTTAGTTAACCACAATGTGTAAACAATGTTAACATGTTTTTTTTGTTTTGTTTTTTAAATTGCTTATTGCTATTCTGTGTTGTTAAATCAATTTTTGCATCTTTGTTGGCATGAAAAAGCATTCCCATAAATGAAAATAGTTTCAACATATTTCAGCCAAAATAATACTCAAAACCAAGGAATTTCTAAGACTAATTCTTTCAACTCATAATAATTTAAGACAATTACATTATTTAAATCATCCAAAAATCTTAAAAATAATTTCAACCATCCAAAATTGGTTTCACTTTAATTGTAGAGAAGGTAAAACACTTTTAATTAAAACAGTTTTGCCAGTGAGTCAACATTATGCCACAAATGCTATCCATTGAGCTTAAGTTGAGATTTATCAAAAGCACATTTTACATAACACGCTGATATTGTGCAACATGAATCACCAGTTGCATATTTCCTGTCTGTACATGAGTTAAAACACTCACTAAATCAGTTGAGGAAAACTGTGTAATTAGCTGTGTTGTGTTTATTTGTTTGTGCTGTTATTTATTTATTTTTGCTCTGACGAAGTTACTGGCGTCACTGCTTCTGTCACATGTTCTTTTTTTCATTTTTTTTGTTTGCAGTACGGTAGGGTTGCTCTCAGACTACCCTTATTAGATTCTATTCTATATATTTTTCTCTCACTTCACACTCTCTCACTGTTTTCCCTCTGCAATCTCTTGCTGTTTCGGTGACTGCCAGTCAAGCAAAGTGAATCAACCCTCATTCCCCTCCCAGCCTTGTCTTACACAGACTCATCAGGGAGAGTCTGACTCGGCCTGCCTGTCTGCTCGCCTGGCCACTGTCACCTCCTAATAGCCTTCAGCTGGAGAGAAGTAGGATGAAGAGAGAAAGCACAGGATAGAAAGGGAGAGAGGGAGAGGGGGAGAGCGAGGAGGGGGCGGGTGAAAAGAGAGCTGTGATCCAGACAGCGAATCACATGAGCAGAGATCTGTTTACAAACTGAGCAGGAGAGAAGTCATCGGCACCATTACGTGGAGGCACGGCTGCTGGAGGAGGTTACAGGAAACACACAGGAATCTCATCACTTTGTCTGGAAAATGCATTTTATCCTTTGTGTCTTTGCAGCGGAGAAGCCAGACCAGATGGTGTGAGGAAGACACAGCTTTGAATGGGCTGCATTCACTAGCTCTCGCTCTGACGGCTGTGTGCCATCGGTCTTCCTCTTCCTTTGTTACCGAAAGGCTTGATTGTAACGTGAGGGTGTTAATCTCGAAGACTAGAGGAAAGTGGCTGACGCCGAGAAGGGGTGAGCCTTGTGACAATGTTTTGAAGATAGACAAAGAAATCTGTGACTCTCTGTAATGTACATTGTCTCTCTCACTGTTTTGTTATCGTGACTCTACAGAGAGGTAAAAAAAAAGAAAAAAAGCCAGTGACAACAACTTCACGTCAAGAGGGAGATAGATGGTGATCCGTTGTCGATGTAGAAGACACATGGCAAATCCTTTATATTCTGTGCTGAAGCTTGGTTTTGGATCATGAAGCTGGAAAAAAGAGCGCATGGTGTTCTTTTAACTTGCCTGTGCTTAAACTAAACATTTTAGATACCAAGAAGTAGGTGTTGATATTTGTTGCCGTGTTGACACAGGTTCCAACAATGACTGACTTGGCTTTGTAAATGTTTCAACACAAAGAAAACTAAATCGCTTTGCCTTCCTCCATACGCCAGTGAGGAGCTGGTGGGTGATCGTAATGTGTTAACCAGAGGCACTGAGGATTCAAAGCCGTGTTTTTGTGGTAGGAGTTTTGGGAGTGTAAAACTTGTGTTATTCATCTGGTTTTGAGTGAGGGGATCAGCCCACTCCTTTGGCCCGGTTTCAACACTGTCTCCTTGGACACAAGTTACTGGATCGTGTGGTATAGCGGAGCAATCTAGCACCTATCCAGTGGTGTAACGGTGAGTATGAATCATAACCCCCTCCTCCTCCTCCTCCTCCTCCTCTTCCCTTCATTTCTAGTGGCTACATAATCTGGAGAGCTCCATAACCATGTGTTATTCACAGAGCCCCCGACCCTCCCACTGGCTTTCTATCAATGTTTAACTAAAATCCTCCTTATATTACTTCCACCCCCTCCTTCACCTGAAAACCCAAACCTTTTTACCTTTCTCCTGGTTGGCACACTCGCTTCCAAGTCCTGAACTTGTGCACAGCCAAGAGAGACAAGCTATGTGTCTGTATCTATTGTGTGAGACGCAATATAATGTGTTTGTGTGGCAGCATTCGACCCTGAGTTCACTTATTATTGTTTTTCCCCCAAATGGTGCCTCCTGCCTGGGTTGGTGAGGCCTTCACATTTCGTGCCTCCCCCTGAACCCCTCATAGAAAGACCAGATGGTGGCTTTATGGCAGTAAGTGTGCACCACTAGTGTTTGTCTTTCTGCACAGACAATTGGCCAGGCTTCACTCTCGTTGCCAAACGCTCTCGTTTTGTTTTTTTTGTTTTTTTGAAAATGCAAATCTGTATACAGTTAGAAAATTACTGGTTTAATAATAAGATATTAAATCCATCGCTTGCATTTAAAAGACTTAAAATTCTGAAACAGCATTTTAAACACTAAATACTGTTTAAATACCGGTTTATGTTAACCTGTTTACATTGTCACCCCATTAGGAACTACTGACACACACATATATATATATATATATATATATATATATATATATATATATACGTTTTAAATGTTCAAAAATGATTTTTTGAAGTATATAAATACAGTTTTAATTTATTTAAGCATACTGAAGAGCATATATATAAATGCATATATATATATTTAGTATATAACAACAGCATTTTTTTCTACTGTTGTGTGTCTGTGTATGTATTTTTTGTAGCCAAGCACAACAACAGTATTCTTTTCTCCTGCCCTAGCACTTCAGCACAATGGAGCATTTCTTGTCTGCTTTTGTCTCAGTCGGCAAGCACAGTGAACTGAAGTGTGGATGTCTATTCTTTACGCTAACAGTGTTTTCATCTATGGCAGTTTAATGCATGCCTCGGAACATTTATATTTTGTCAAAGAGCCCAGAGCACTATTCTTCCTACCAAATTATAGAGGCAACTGATTCGTTTTGGATTCTAAGATGACCATTTCACTCCCAGATACAACTAAAAGCCTTGTAGCATCATGCTGACAGGTTTTGTGTTGCCATTTACTTGTATTGCCTTGGGATATAGGTTAAACCATTGTTGTCTAAATAATGTTCACTGCTCTGGAAATTCTCCAATGTGTGATGAAATAGCTTGAACCCGAAAGTCAACATGATACATTTAACAAGGATTTCTGGAGGACTTCTACAAGAGTTAAGTAAATAAACAACTAGCTAGCTAGCTAAATAAAAACAAAACAAAGATATAATATCTATATCATTAATACACTGCAATGTACTGCATAAAAGAAATTCATTTGTATTTTTTACCTGCTCATGAACAGCCGTATTTTGCTGTGATTTGTAAATTACGTTGCAATCTATGTTAAACTGTACAATAAGTACTAATGAACTTTAAACATAAGCTATTGCTCTTATCTGTTTGACATCATCCGACACCACTTTGACATCTCTTGTTTTTCAGTTTTAAAAGATGTATTACAGTGAAAAGTTCATGCTGCTCAGCGAGGTCTAACAATGAGAGCAGTGTTACACGGAGTTGAGAAACACGAGGACAGTCCGCAGGCTCACAGTATGCAATATGCATGCAAGGGCCACTGAGAAGCATACACATGAGAATCACAGTGATGTGTGTTGTCTTTCAAGGGTCTGACAAAAAGAGATATGCGAGCCACTCTCATAGCAGATTCATGATGTATGTGTAATAGACAATGTCTGTGCTTTTATTTCATTGTAACTGTGTTTTTTTTTACTGATTACAAAAAGGATGAGCAAAAATAAACCCTAAGCAGTCTTGAGCTCCCACCATAAACTCGAAGAAATATTGTTGATTAAAATCATGGTTTTGTTTGTTCTCTTGCAGCATGCCTATGTGACGCAGATTAACAGATTACAGACAAATTACAGCAAAATGACCACAGACATCAGCGGTCGTCTTCCACTCAATGTCTATGTCATCATTCTTGGGATCGGCCTCTTTATCTTCATGTTGAGCATGATCTTCTGTTGCTACCTGTTCAGGTATCTTATAGTAGCAGTCAATAGTTTCTACAGTAAAAGTGTTGTGGATATTTTCTCAAAATGAAGGTAAATAACTGTATTAAGCATATAGCAGCTGTAGTATTATGTAGTATTTTTTTGGTAACACTTTATTTCGATGGCCCACTTTAGACAATCTACTAACAGTTAGTAACTTTGCAACTACATGTCAACTAGCAGTCATAAGAGTATTAGTAGACTGTCTGCTTAATATCTCCTAATACTTTATTTTGGTGGATCCACAACATGCTGCATACTGAAATTTTGCAAGTATATGTCAACTTAATCTAATAACCCTAATAAAGTGCAAGTACAGTGCATCAAACTGCTGTAGTGAAAGAATGTTAGAAAGAATTTTATATGTAATGCTACATTTTTATATTTCACAGATTGAGGCGACAGGGCACACAAGAGCAATATGGATATAATGAGGTCATTTATTTATAATATTATAAATACATTTTTTAAACACATACACACATATATATACAAATACATGCATATGCTAATTATAAATAACATTATTAATTTTCTTTTCCCTACAGGTCATTCTAAAAGGTCCAGGGAAAAAATTGAGTCTTCTTGGAGTAAGAAACTGCTAAAATTATAGTTCACCCAAACATAAAACTCTATAGTTTATTCACTCTCATGTCATTTCAAACCTGTATGACTTAAATTTCGAACACAAAACAATTTAGGCTGAATATGCAAGCTGATTTTTCCAGCTTTTTAATAAAAGTAAAACAGGATTATCCATCAACTCTTTATATTGCTTATATATAAAGCACCTTGAACATTCTGTTGCATCATTTATTTATATTTTGTTCCAACACAGTTTGGAAAGACAAGAGTGAGTAGGAATTTAGATTTTTAGCCAACAATCTACATGATTGTATTAACAATATTTGGAACTATTACAATTGTTTAAATTAGACAATATAAATAATTAAAATTAAATACAAATAGATAAGAAAATTCTCCATTTTTTTCATCCAATATCTTTCACTCTGCAGCAGACCTGTGCAGTTTGCCTGGAAGAGTTTCGGAGCCGGGATGAACTAGGAGTTTGCCCCTGTTCTCATGCATTTCATAAAAAGTAAGAGCTTTTATCTTCTTGTCACTACTTTTCAAATTATGTTTCTGTACTATAAAAAAAAGAGAAGAGGAAAACATGCTGTAAACACCGACTGATGCTTAAAATGTGAACAGTTTATAACAACACATTTGAGCATGTAGATTCCTGACACACAGAATGTTGTCGGAGGCACTAAAACAAGAACCACAAATTAAGCTGTCAAGGCACTGCAGCTTAAATATGAGTATTAGCCTTGAATAACACCTGTCAGACTTTTTATTATTCAAAAACATCCTGCAGTTTCAGCCCGTCATCTTGTGACGTGGCCATAAAGCACTTTAGACTAAAGATAACTGATGCATAACAAACCCATCTCTCCTCTTTTCACTTTGTCTCCTGCTCAGGTGTCTGGTGAAGTGGCTGGAAATTCGCAGCGTCTGCCCCATGTGCAACAAGCCCATCTGCAGGCTCCAGCCAGATCCTCCGCAGGGGGCCGAGGGGCCTCAGAACCCCCTGGAGGTGTGACAGAAGAGGGATTTCGCTGCTCAGAGATAGGCAGGCTCTCACACACCTACGAACAGCGTTAAAAAACACCACACTATTGGGGCGGACGGACTGGTCCCAAATACACAACAACAACCCCTGTCTACCAATCACCAAATTTCTCGTGCATAGATGGGGGAGGGAGGGAAAGCGGGATTTTCCCAGTGCGACTGAACTGATGTGCCGTGTTCTTGGTCATAATGTAGCTTGCAGCCGGATAAATTGATGCCTCTTGGATTCCAAACATTGGAGACAAACAAATATTCAGACCAGGTCAGTTGCACAAAAACATGAGAGGTCTGAGTTGACACTGTGCAATATGTGTGAATTTACAGAAGTCCTCCTCTAAGAGAGTCATGTTTAGGAAGGCCCAGTTAAAGAATCCAAAGTGAGGAGCAGCTCAGTGGCCTGATTCTTGAATTTAAGGATCTGTGAGCTCATCGGATTTAACTCTTGCCAATATTTTGACGTTTGACACTCATAAATGTGTTTGTTTATAGAGTCACAGAGGTTTTCTGAGTGCTAAAGGGAGGTCTTGGTCTTGATGAGAACCCATCCTGTGATTCAGAAGCTTCAGAGTCAGATGGAATGAAATTTGCCCTAATTTAAATTAAGGTGGATGTTTTGTACTGTACATTGCTCTTAATAAAATGTAAAGTTTCTGTGATGGAACCGGTTTTTGTGTTCATTCATGTAAAACAATTTACATTTCCATAAATATATAACTTCTTTAGATAACAAAAAGGATTAGCAATATGTTAGCAATAAATTGCAAATGTCTCATTTGAACATATTATGTTTAAATGAGGTCTATGTATATAACGTATACATGTATATATATTGAATATACACACATACTATTTTTCAAAAGTGTGAGGTAAGATTTTTAAAGAAAGCAATACTTTTTTTATTTATTTTTTATTTTTTTTAGCAAGGATGCTTATTAAAGTAAACAAAAGTTGCTGTTAATGCAATTATGTGTATATACATATATATAAATGTTAAATAAATAAATTCAGTTCTTTCTTTTAAACTTCCTAATTATTAAATAATATAATAAAATAAAAAACCCACAGCATGACATTGATAACAAAAATGCAAATAAGATTATGCAATAAGGAATACCAAATAGGTTTAAGATTTTTAAGATTTACCAAAAAAAAGACGTTTTAAATTATATAAAAATATATATTTTTTATTATGAATGTAATCATATCTCACAGTATTACTGTTTTTTTTTTTTTTTTTACTGCAAGTTTTGCCCAAACAAGTCATGATTTGGTGAGCATATAAGAGACTCCTTTAAAAAACATAAACAAAAAAAATACAATCTTTTAATATATGACAATTCAGAGGGAACAGTACTACACTAAAGATATCTTTCTAACCCTAGAATTGACTTGTTGGTGTAACCTCATGTCATCAGGTTAATGCAGCTGTGTACATTTCCCATAAAACCCATCCTTCCAAGAACATTCTCCATGACTCAATGCAAAGCAACCAACAGAAACTCATGGCTTGTGTGATGATAACTTAATTATCTTGTTTGAATTGCCCTGCATTTCATATTTGTCATGCTTACTCTTAGTCCAATAATCTACAAAGCACAGATGAAAGTCTTGTTATTCTAAAAACTACACTGATGAGCTTCCATAATCTTTCTGACCCATTGTGAACTTGCTAGAGGAACACGAGAGACTTCTCGGAGTGATGGACAAGCACGTTAGTGTTCTTTAAATTAGATTCTTTTACATTAGCATTTTATATGCATAATTTCTGGCTTTGCTTTATGGACTGTAAACACACATTAGCATGTACTTACAGTGCTATGATTTACAAGACCTAGATCAGCGAGCTAGCCGCATGTTACCAGTGACTCACACAGCTGAGAAACACTTTCTGGTGCTCAAAACTCAAAACTGAACACACTGTCCCTCTGACTGCCTGTGGATATTCAAAATAGAAGCTTCTCCTCTCTGCATAAAGAGGAGGATTTTATCTTATCAAGGAGGAAATGAAGGAATGTACTTCACTAAATGATTCAATTAGATCTTGTTTGCGTAGTAAAATGAATTAAAGCAAATGAAAACGAATAAACTTTAGTAACAGATGGTGTGCTTGGGTGGTTTCTTGGGCGTACATTACTCTTTTTGTTTTCATTTGCTTATGACGTTTTACAATTAAAAGCAGCGAAAACACATTCACAGACAACGGAAAGAGTAAACTAGCGCCACCTGGAGGTCAGAATCATGTCCGACAAATATTCAGTCGGCGACCTTCATCCAATTCATGAAGCCTTTAGCTAATAAATAAATGAGACCTGTAGAAATAGACGGAAGGAATGGACAGATTTGTGCTCATTTGTGAAGAAAACAATATTTCGAAGAATGAGAATACCATCAAACATTGTCCTACAAACTTTTACAATGACCACAAAACGATTAACGTTAGCTGATCTACAAAACCACAAAACAATACATAATGTGCAAACATTAGCTACATGAAAACTGTCTCGGCATATTACTTATCTCATCCAACACGAACAAAACTAAAGCAGCCTTCGTTGTTTGAAGAAGATGCTAGTTTCTGTTTTAGCTGTTTGCTGTGTTTTTATATGGACTATAGATGGCGATATTTATCATAAGTATATAAGTAATGTAAACAAAGACTGCAGCAGAACACGAATAAGAATATATCCACATTTTAGGGAAGACCTATCGCTATACTTCCACTTTCTATATAAATTGTATATTTTAGATGTGTTTTAACATGAGTTGAATAAAGACGAGAGTCTCGAGCCAAGTGGTGTAGTAATCTCAAACATTGCATTGCTGCATCCCAATTTTTATGTAACAGCGAAATTTACTGTTTTTTTATAGTGGCAAGTGTTAATTCAGATAAAAATGCAAAAGAGGAAAGCAGCTAATAATATACGAATATGCATTGCTTTTTATCCAAATATAATTACAGGAAGAAGGAATGTAAGTATGTTTTAATTGGTGCATCGCATTTAATTTAGACATGTTCTCCTATATCCTACAAATTTATCCTCTATATAATCTAGGTTTTCTCTGGATATGATTTATTTTAAAATCAACAATTTCCTTATACAAATCTTTTGGATATGTAGTGGTTGTTTGCAAACATAGTACATTTTTTCTGTACTCCAAACTGAAACCGAAGAAAAAGAAGGCAGTGGCTGCAAAGTGATAATGAAAATGATTTGTGAGTAGCCACATATATTTACACACACATGCAGACACACATAATTATAATTATAAATTCTATATACAACGCGTAGACATCACACATACTAATCTTTGTAACCAAGCACAACTACAGCTTGCCAGTATGAGTTTTATTATAATAATTATAAATGATTAATTATGTGTATATTTTGTCTCATGACAAAAGTTACTTGTTTTTTTCTTTGTTTGTTTCTCTCTAGTTTCTTTGCTGTTGTTATTATTATGCTGTATCTTGCAGAGTAAAAAAAACAATATCTGAATGTTAAACAAAGTAAAAGCAACAACTACTGTTATGATTAAACTGTACATTTTCTTTTACCCTTTTTTTTTGCATTTTACGAAATATGAAACACATTTCAGATTATTTTAATACGTTTAATCTGTTAATGTGTACATTGCAAAAATATACACAATACCTAAAAAAAAGGCAAACAACAAGTACATATGTTTCCATAAATAATAATAATTGAATATAAATTGATTCTTTTGTCTTACTGACCAGCTACAATAAGACGTTGCTTCATTGACCAGTTAAGATTAAACATAACTAGAAGGGGAAAAAAGGTTCAAATAGGCATGAAATTACAAGCACCTTGCTTGACCTAATTACAGTGACTAGCCTCATCTCACCAGATGCCCTATTTTGATGGTGTTGGTGGGGTGGGGGTTAAATTCTCATCTTCTATGGGGGTCAGTGTTTACACAATATGCCTCATTTTCTGAATGACCTCATTGGTCAATATGATTTTTTGATATAAATGTGATTTTAAAATATCTGTGTTTGAAGTCTGCAAACATCAAACTATTCTCCCGATAGAAGTGAACCTTAGCTTAGCATTGTATCTTGTCAGTAGTTGTTTGTTTGATAGGTTATTAAATGAATGCACCGGTTTATATTCATAGCTTAGAGGTCATACAAATTAACTTTGGGGGATCATACTGATCAAATGAATAATATAAGTTTACATCAGCAGTACTGATGCAGACTCATTCTGTTTTAGGCCTGAGGTTTGGCTGTTAATTAAGAGTTTAATCATCGCAATAGGCTGTCACTTTTCCTTGTGTTTGGAGGATTTTACATTCGATTTTTAAGAACATTTTCTCCTCTGGAATCAATGGCCACTGCTTCACGGTTTAAATGGAAATCAGATTTGCAAAATCCTGGCTTAAGCTGTTAAACTGATAATAGACCTTCTCACTTTCCCCGCTTCGAGACAGAGTAAATCTTTAATCTGCTCAACACTGCCCCAAAGTTGCAGGACTAGCTTGTAACATATGGCTTTTTTGCATAGGACAGCCTCCGACTCCAGACAAGCCCATCATGGGAATGAGTGAAAAACAAGGCTGTTCTACATGTCTGGACCAAGCCCTTTAAACAAGACAAGCACCAGCTGGCCAGCCATGCCAATCTGCAATCAATGAAATCAAACCAGTGGATTGGGCTAATATGCCCAACAGAACAGGAAAATGACTTGTTCAATGCAAAATGACCTGACAGCATGAGTTTATTTGGCTTGAACCACACTCAGCTGGGACATGAATAATGTACGAGATCTTTTGTACACAAAACTGTCTGATGTACTGATATATGTATTTAGAACACATATTTAGCAAAGAATGGTACTTTATGCTGTATTTTTATCAAATTATTTTACTTAATTATATAATTAATTTTGTATTGTGCATTTATTATTTTTTTTCATTATACTGGAAAATGCTGCAAAATAATATATTTTGTTAAATTAATCTAAAAACATGAAACATATCTTTTATATTATTTAAGCTAAATCTTCCCACTGAACCATTAAAGGCAGCAATGATGGTGTGTTTATTGGTGAACAGGATTTTCAGTGAAAACGTGACTGAATCTACCCATTTTGTTTGATTCACATTGAACAGATTGAGATAGACAGCTTGTCGAAGATTTCTGTCTGTCACTGTCCCATTGAGACACCATAATCAATTATTTATTGTGCTAGAAATGCATTAGTTTACTTCAGTAGTTTAAAATCCAATTTACTAAACATGCAAACTTAATTTTCACAAGTTTATATGCTGACGTTTACATATATATAGTGTTTTATTATATTAATCTAAATATTTTTTTTTTTTCATTTTAACTTGAAATTTAAATTTGCCATATATAACAATAAGCAATTGCTAAATACATAAATGTAATTTAATCTGTCTATCTATCAAATATAATCATTGTAATATTTCAATATCACTTCAATACAGCTAAAATACAGTATATATTTATAGGAAGAATATTACATTATTAATTTATATGAATAATTATACTAAAATGTTAAAGTTTTCCTAAGACTTAAAAATTAGTGCACATTTTAAGAGCTATAATCAAACTGATTCCATACAGGCAAAAACAGAAATGCAAAGATGTCATGTTTGCTTAAAGATGCATGCACTTTTAATTAGGTAATGGTCCTCGTCATCCACCCCTGGTTGATGCAGTGGCCCTGGCCAGATGGTAAGTTATCTATGTTTGTAAGGCATGGTTTCAGTGATAGACCAGCCAAAGTTAATTGGAATGTCATTAAAGTTTGAGTTAATGGGGGTTGGGCTGGGGAGCTAGTTCGAGTGCTCTAGTCCTGCTGTTGGATATGTGTGTTTCATTAATAATAATGGATGTTTGGATGAAGCAATAAGGGTGGGGGTCCACCTGCTGCCACCTGTTAATACTCTATATAAGCATCAGTCATCCTAATGGCAGAGCAGAAGCACTGCTATTTGGATTTACATCACTACACGGACAACAAGAGGAAGATTGCGTCTGAGGACCTTTTCCACCTCGTTTACAAGACCACCGCTGGCCTTTGAGGACCTTTGGCCCAGAAGTCATGAAGCCCTGCAGCCCGAGCTGTGCAGATTCAGGGTCGGAGTCAGACTCCAGAGACCCAGAGAAGTTTGAGAGTGCCATGCGGCGGAGGATGGCGGCCAACGCTCGAGAGAGGAAGAGGATGCAGGGCCTGAACACCGCATTCGACCGCCTCCGCAAAGTGGTTCCTCAGTGGGGTCAGGACAAGAAACTCTCCAAATATGAGACGCTGCAGATGGCCCTTAGCTACATTATGGCCCTCAACCGAATCCTGACTGATGCCAGCAGACACGCAGATACTCAGAAAGACTGGTTGAATCTACAGTTTGACGGCCTACAGCCAGAGACCTATTCTTGCTTTATGCGCTACAACTCGCCTGTGGAAAATGACTGTATGCACTCCTCCTTCTCCTACCACTACGAAAGCCTCTAAGCTCTCACTGACTGATAAGCAATGGTGCGTTCACTTGTATCTTTTTGAACATAGATACAGCGATATGTTTGTATTACTGTGTAATATTTTATGTTTTTGGTTCTGTAAATCAAATGATTAGCTTTATTAGAGTCTGACTCATTCTAGGAGTAGAGTTGCTTGGTTTGTTGCAAAAAGGCTGTTTTTCTGTGAAACTGTAGAAAGTCTTTCATCAGACATGTAAATGATGGCTTGATAAAATCACATTTGTAAATTCATCTTTAAGTCAGATGTTTGATTTTTTTTCATTGCTTTGTTTCAAATCTTTGTGTATAGTGTGTTCAATCAAAGCTGCAAAAGCATTCAGAAAATACACTGATCTTATTTTGCCAAAATGGCATGCTAAGTTGTTGTTGTCATAATAATTAATAAATGTTTAATGAATGAATAAAAATAATTGTCATTATTTACTAAAAAAGGAGAATGAATATAGCAGGCTAATGATAATAATAATATATAAATACAATAATAACAACAAGAACTTTATAATGTTTTCTACAGTAGGTGAGGTATTTTGAGCTATAGTTTATCCTGTGATTAAACATGTATCTGTTTATAATGCATTTAATGAGTGAAAAAATAAACACAAAGATTTTTGAATCAGTTTTTTTGGCTTCATTTTAAACATTTCTTTCAAATATTTTACATATTATGCATTCATTTATTCACCTTTTTAAACGAATTTATAAAAAAAAGATTTCATAAAAATAATTTGACTGTAAAAAAAAAAAAAAAAAAAAAAAAAATATATATATAAATATATATATATATATATTTATATATATAAACAGGAAGTAGAGGGAGAAACGTTACTTTAACATTACTGTACTTTTAACCTTTCAATCTTAGAGTAACACTTATATAACACACACACATGAGTTCATTTGCAAAACCAGATAACTAAATGTTATAAAAGATGTTCAAAAATCATGTTTTTATCCTCCATTCCAATTGATATTTGAATATATTAATAATCCAATTTGGTTAAATAATAATAACTAAAAACAATACAACTAACAAAATAAAAACATGGTTTATTAATATATATATATATATATATATATTTTTTTTTTTTTTTTTCTTCTACACTGTAAGAAGAAAAACATCTTTAATGATGAGCACACATTTTAGTCAGTTTTGCAGCAGATTTGCTCTTTAAATCAAGATTTTTTGAAGCTCAAATCTCTCCGGTGCACACTGGACAGATAAACACATTTCACTGCAGGCCTCTGTGTCCCAAGATAAGACAGCTCCAAACAAATGACAGCCTGACTAGCCTATAAATTATGTTTAAAGGACTGAATGACGTCACGATTGAACTGCGTGTCCCTGCGCTGTTTACAAAGCCACTTTATAGGAGGAAATTAAATTAGATTACATTTCTATTTCAATAACCAACTATTCAAATCACTTATTTTTGTTTGCCTCGTATTTTAATCAGTAAGAGGTCCACCAGCGGACAGAAGACACGTATTTTCCGACCGAGTGGCTCAAATTTGACTAGGCCACTCCTAATTTAGAGACGAGATTAAACTCTTTTCTGTCCAATGACTGTGTATAACGTGTCTTTTCAGCGCTAATGAGGCGTGAACGACCAGTGCTCGGGCGAAAGCGTGTACGCTAACGTTACATGAAGCTAGAAACACCCATCTTAATCCGTTTAGCCTCAGCTGTCATTATGACCAATCATCCTGTCATGATCACCATCAACTAATCTCAAAGACACTTCCTTGCATTTTGGTCACTGACATTGTTCATTTTAATTTCAGAAAGAAAAAAAAAAAAAAAAAACTTCATCGTGCAATCATATTAAATCTCACAAATATTAAAATTACATTTAATGCATCGATTCATTTGAATAAGAAACAATCCCCAAGTGCTTGAATACCCCTTATGTTTCCTTGACATTTATAAAGCTACCACAGGGGGGCGCTAGAGGTTCTCGTACAATTTTAAAGAAAATGATGTAGCTGTTTTTATATTTCTCGTACTTACAAAAATCCCCAACATCTTTAAATAAGTGTTTTTCTTCATAGGCAGATGTTTTAACTGAATATTTTGAGTGATTATCAAATAAATTCTATTTTAATTCGAAATTTCGCACTGATCTTATCTCTTTATTACATTCCAGTGCTGAGTAAAATATATTTAGGCTACACATAATAAACAAACACTGCTGTATAAAGTACATATTATAAATACACACCGAATGGGTCAATATAATATTTCAATCAACTGTTTTCCATGTAGTACGATGGCAAATAAAAGCAAATAATTTAATTTGGGTAGTAATTGAATTACTATTTCTGTTCATCTTTATTTTGAAAACTGCTGTAACAATGTGACGCAAACGCACATTATGTCTGTATTGGCCAATAACGTTGTTCTAGAACTTTAATGGCATGATTGTTTTTTTTTTTTTTTAATGGATCTGTGAACAAAAGACGAGCCCCTCCTTCCGCTATGCTCTATTTTAGAGGATTCAACGGGGAAGGTATAAATACAGGTAGAGACTCCCCTCAGCCAAAAGCTGCACTTGCTCAATTCCTGTTAAATCCACCTCTCTATTAACCATAATGCAACACCTCAATAACCGGGCCGAGAATCAGCTGGGCAGCACAGTGGCGTGCGAGATGGAAAACTTTGGGAAAGGAGGCTGGGTGAATCAGGCCTACAGTGGCTCTCCTGCACCCATTAGACACCCCATCAGCACCGTCTACAACCCTCAGCCCATGTTCCACAGCTCTTTGGAGAACATGAACCAGCTGAATCTGCCTAACCCGTATCTAGCAGAAGATAAAGGGCGAACAAACCCCTCAGAGGAGAAGAAGTCTGGATCCTGCTCCTTTCTCTTGAGAGCCGTCAAAGGTTCATTTTCAATTCATTGTGTATTTTACTTTAAAATGTATGTTATTATAGTAAACTATACTATTTTAATAGTTTAATAATATTTTAATAATATTTCATTTATTATGTTGTTGTAAGTATTTCATATTACAGTAATACTATATTTAATTATTTCAATATTATTAATCTTTTTCCCTGCACAAATTACAAATGTCTAAGTTGACCTTTTATTGCATTATTGTTTCACAAGTGAAATGCATTTTAAATGCAAAATTATAATATTTGAACATTTCTAATGACAATACAGTTTTACTATATGTTTTTACATATAAAGTTAATAACAGATAAATAAATATAAATATATTTTAAAACGTGTTTGTTTTGGTTTGGAAGGACTGTGGGGAACAGCTCTAAGAAAGGACACAAAGGAGAATCCCGAGCTCAATGTCAAAGCAAATCTCAAAGAACTGCTCATCTACATTGTTTTCCTTGTGGATTTGTGCCTGTGTAAGTATAATATTTATTGTAATATTAATAGTAGACCTTTCCCTGTCTGAATTATATGTTTTTCTGAATGGTTACCTGTTGCACAAACACCTGTTTGACGTTTAAAACCACTGTATGGGTTATTAATCATAGATAAATATAGAACTGTGAATATTAAGATCAGATAGATCGATAATATCCATTAAAACTTTCGCATGTATAAATGTAAAATTGTTATAGTGTCATTAGCTTGCTCTTTTGTCTTTTTGATTGTACTGTATGTCATCCCATGGTTTTCTATTATATTGTGCTCCATTATGATCCAGAGATGTGTATCAGCCTAAGTGCTTGTTATAAAATGTCCCCTGCTCTCCTGTGTTAAAACACGGCATTGTTCAATGGGGAATTAGGCCTGAAAGGAACTCAAGCGGGACCCTGCTGATAAGAGCTCAGGTCAGGCAATTGAGGCTTTGTCTGTGCTGGAGTCACATTGTTGAAGGGGGCTATTTGTGTACTCAGACAAATAACCCTCTGCAGCTTTCATGACGTGAGCACTGCTAATGGATCAAACTTGAATGAATTGATGTCCTTTATCTGTGCGATGCTGAATGGTGTAGCACGTCTGTGCAAAGCTCAATAAGTGATGTGATTGTTGACTGTAATCCTGTTCTCGTGCAGTGACCTATGGGATGACCAGCAGCGCCACCTACTATTACACGAAAGCTATGACCGATCTCTTTGTGAACTTACCTGGTGACAGTGGAATCAGCTTTTCCTCCATCAGCACCATGAATGATGTTTGGACAGTGAGTTTTTAACTGCTTGTCCTATTCAGATGTGAGTAAAAATCAGGATTTGAAAGTATACATACTTTAAAATCCTGATTTTCAAAATACAGGAAAGATGTGTTATTATGTAACACTTGTAATAAGTATTAAATCAATTTAATAATACATCTTTCCTGGTATTTTCCTGGCATTGTTTTAAGTCCTATTTATTTCAACCCAAATTCCACCTTTTTATGTTGCTAACATTGTTTGTTATTAAGTTGGCTTGAGAAAGCCAACTTACTGTTATCCGACTTAAACTAATTATTATTCTTCTGAGACTAAATTTTCTGACTGCTACTCCTCCTAGAGCTTTAACTCTACAGACTCCAAACTCTGTCCAGAACTTCTGTCTGGTCTGACTCGAGTTGCTATATCTTTTCTAACGGATCCGACTTACGATTTTCATAAAAATTGCGATTAAAACTGGAAAAAATCCCATGGACTCCCATTCACTGAGTGTTCAGATGAGCCAAATCTAACCAAATCTAGTCATGCTAGCAACATGCTAGTAACTTGTTAATCATGCTAGTAACATGCTAATCATGCTAAAAACATGCCAGTCACATGCTAATCACGCTAGAAACATGCTAACAACATGCTAGCAACATGCTATTCATGCTAGAAACATGCCAATCATGCTAGAAACATGTTAGTAACTTGCTAATCATGCTAGCAACATGCTAGTAACTTGCTAATAATGCTAGAAACATCCTAGCAACATGCTAGTAACTTGCTAATCATGGTAGCAACGTGCTAGTAACTTGCTAATCATGCTAACAACATGTTAGAAACATGCTAATCATGCTAGCAACATGCTAGAAACGTGCTAATCATGCTAGCAACATGCTAGTAACTTGCTAATCATGCTAGCAACATGCTAATCATGCTAGCAACCTGATAGAAACATGGTAGAAACATGCTAATCATGCTAGCAACATGCTAGTAACTTGCTAATTATGCTAGCAACATGTTAGAAATATGTTAGAAACATGCTAGTAACTTGCTAATCATGCTAGAAACATGCTAGTATCTTGCTAATCATGCTAGCAACATGATATAAACATGGTAGAAACATGCTAGTAACTTGGTAATCATGCTAGAAACATGCTAGTATCTTGCTAATCATGCTAGCAACATGATAGAAACATGGTAGAAACATGCTAGTAACTTGGTAATCATGCTAGAAACATGCTAGCAACATGATAGTCACTTGCTAATCATGATAGAAACATGCTAGTATCTTGCTAATCATGCTAGCAACATGATAGAAACATGGTAGAAACATGCTAGTAACTTGCTAATCATGCTAGAAACATGCTAGCAACATGATAGTAACTTGCTAATCATGATAGAAACATGCTAGTATCTTGCTAATCATGCTAGCAACATGATAGAAACATGGTAGAAACAT
>JAUCMU010000024.1:8906425-8920165 GCA_032275025.1 Enteromius treurensis
AAGCTCAAAGGCAAATCGGTCTCTCTGGCGAGTTCCCATATGTAACGTCGAAGTGATTCGACTGAAAGGGTAACCTATATTTTGGCAGGGGGCTTGTCATTTATAATTGTTTTTAATATAATTACATGCAAAAGTCTTTGATATATAGGCTATAACGTGAAGCAAACTGCACAGCAGTTATAAAGTAGATCTAAAAACTGTATCACTGGCTTTAGCAGCAGTCTTGGAAGATTAATCCTATGAACCGTTTATGATATGTATATCTTTATGGAGCATTCTAAGTTGACTTTTGAACTGATAACCAGTCCATATAAAAAGGTCTCTATTGATACAGACTCAGGTATCAGACTGTGGCCTCTTTAAATCAATATCCCTTTTCTGCAGCAAACTTTCTGTTTTTTTTGAAAAATAGATGAATAAATAAAATATTAATTTTTCTGTTTGTCAGATTAAAATTAGTTAAAATTAGTCAAATAAAAAGCAGGATTCCAAAGAGAAAATGATGAATGAAAAAAGATAAATGGAACTGATAAACTGTAGAAATTGTTGAGATTTAAATTAATCTAATACAGTTTGAAAAAATAATGTACTTCAGTAACCCAAATAAATGAATAATATTATTTTGTATCATGTACTGAAAGGCTTCACTCTGTCGTCGCAGTTTAATCTTTCACTTTTCTGTAATTCACCCTTCTTCTCACCTATTTCACGTGCTGTGTTACTGTCACTCCTTCCGCAGTACAAACTGACTATGCTTTCCTCTTTTCCCCTCCTTCTCTCTGTCTGTCTCCTACCCAAGTATAAAAAGCACTGTTGAGTAGTGGCCTATCATTAGAATAATTAATTGTTCAATGAAGTGGCATTTTCAGCAGGAAGTACTCCAACGGATGCTGTAAGACAGGCATTAACAGAAGTGAAGTCAGCAGCAAGAAGGGGGGCTGCACTTGTTTTCAACTCAGAATAATTTAGTTTTTTCCCCCCTAATTTTTCCCCTCCATGTTGTACAAAGAACAAACATCAGAAATGTATATATAAATATGAATAATTACCTGTATATACAAAATGTAATTGTACACACACACAAATATATATATATATATATATATATATTAAATCTCTCTCTATATATGAAAATTTAAGTGTGTGTGAGAAATAGATTCCACTGAATAACTACATGAAGTAAAAAAAAGGGCAGCTAAAAAAGAAAGAAATAATCTGTTACATGTCATAAATGATTTCTTGACCATTAGCACTTTTTCCTGCATCACAGCTATTCCTAGGGCATATTAAATCAGCGAGGGTGCGCGTGTGTGTGTGTGTGGGGGGGGGCATAGTAGGACATCTGCGCCTGCCAGATAATTCAGTTAATTTCTATTCCCTTGAACCTGGAGGTGTTAATTTGGAAGCAAGGCAGCCGAGTCTGAAGAATGCCAATACGTCATTTGAATGATTAATGCAGTCGGGGGAATTGGGGGCCTTTGTTTACTCTTTCATTTTGACATGGCAAAGCAAGGAGGTGCGGTGCATGGCGCTCAGAGTTGAGGGCAACTTCTGTGGGTGTCCTGGGCTTAGTGTGTGGGAGTTTGTGTGCACATGCATGCAGAGAAGAGCTGACTGCAATGTTGGGATATAGAAGGGTGAAACACACGTTACTTCAACTCTCTGCATTTAGTGTCTTCTAGTCAGAACAATCAAACATGACATAAACACACCGTGTGCCAAAATATGAAGGGCTGTCACAGGTAAATCACACACTCATGCTCAAAAAAAGAGTAAGTGTGTTTTTAACTGTTGGCTAAATTAACCCTGTAATTGTTTATTTTAACAAAAAAGATTGTTTATAAAAAGTGGTATTTCTGCAGTTTTATTTGTAAAGAGTCGCTAACACTTTACAATAGTTTCCACTTCTTAACATTAATTAACTAAATTTGTTTTGCTCACCAAACTTCATTTTAAGAAGTCCTTGTTACAGTTTCATTACACAAATAAGAATTCAGTAACATTAAATCACATGAACTTACCATATGGTTAGGATTAAGGTTGGTTTATGGTTAAGGTGCTGGCAATTCTACACAAGATCAATCTCAGTTAATGTTAATTCCAACATTTTTGATTGCATTATTAAAATTAAAATCAAATAATATTGGTTAATGGACTTGAGCTAACATGAACAAACAACGAACATTTGCATTTTTACTAACAAACATTAACAAAAAAAATGAATGAATACTGTAACAAATATATTTCTCATTGTTGCATTAACAAACACTAACTAATTAATTTTTTATAGTAAATTGTTGCAAACATTAGACACACAAACTAAAAAGGTGAATTTATATGTTAAAGGGGTCATACAAAGGCAATTTTCACAAGCTAATACGCTTCTTTAGGATCTTAATGGAAGGTTTGTAATATATAGAAATCACTCCCCTTTAAATCTTCACGAGCTCTGCCGACCCCGCCCCTCTTTTCAGAGGTGCTCTCGGAGGATCTGTTTTAGCCGTATTTATAGTGAAACTTGCTAATTAGCTCATTGTTAGAAAGGCGATTCATAAATGATGGATCATAAATGATTCGCGTGAACATAAACGCATTTCGGTTGATAGAGGGTCCTTTTCTCTACAGAACCAACGGTAACGTTACTCCTCTGTGTCTTCAGTCACTCAGATGTCAGGAGTAAATGATTACCGCTATGTTCATTAATACATTCAATAACAAAAAACCACAATCGTTTAGGAGTCTTGCTTGTCTCTGCGTCTCGGGCTCATGATGGCTAACTCAGGGCGGGTCCGAGGTAAGACACCAGTTCAGTCTGTGTGACACGCAAATATTATGGGCGTGGCCTCTGTTGGTGTGAAACAACACAGACATGCATTTGAGAACGGCTTGATTTCAGAAGGGGCAACTCATTCTTCTTTTAATTTAATAAAACTATTTGTGGATCTTTATCATTGTAGGATGGTTGTGTACACACACTCCCAACACACATTTCAGTCCAAACAGCTTGAAAAGGTGCATACCGTATGACCACTTTAAGTAATATTTCTATTTAAACAGCCTATCTAAGAAACTTGTTATTGAGAATGGCCATAACTGCTTTTAGATGACCTTTTTATATTTTGTTAATTTCTATTTGTTCATTTTTGGGATTCAGTTTTGATTTTCAGTATAAATCAATGAAAAAAGCATTGTGTCTACAGGAAATAAATTGCAGCGTATTGAAGCTTTAGTCCGGGTTCAGGCAAATGACACACTCTCTTAGTCATTTGCCAGGCAGTAAGCGGGCAGGGTGTGCCAGACATGTCCCTGAGCAGTGGGACTTGGCTGGGCTGCCAGCTGCCCCTGCAGGCCTCGGGATGTAGCCTTGCCCAAGGTGAGATGAATTCATCTTGAGAGAGCTGACTGGCACGGGCATGCTCTGCTGGCCAGAGAACAGGCAGGTGTCCCCGTCCCATTCCCGTCTTCCTCACTTCTCATGCCCAACGAAGTGCAGCAAGCTCTGACGAATATCCTGTCGGCTTTTCCTTTGAGCCTAGTATCTCTCTCTCTCTTTTTCTGTGGCTCCTGTGCACTCGCTTGCTTTCTTTTTTCCCAGCCCCATCACTTATTCATGGAACAGGTTCAACTCCCAGCACTGATGTCTGGAAACGACGCGTGGACACAGAAGTGACAGTGGGTGGCTTCGAGAGTGGCCAGCGTGGATAATAGCAGCCGGGAGACGGAGATAAAAAGGCTGGATGATATTAGAGATGCTGAGGTTAATTCTCATTAACAAATGTACATTTCTATGTGCTTCAGAATGTGTCAAATAAAATGTCAAAATGTAAGTCTGTTAAGAACTTGAAGCTTTTAAATAAAAATTAAAAATTTTGAAAAAAAGATTTTTTTTCCAAATGTTAAAATTGTTGTATTTCTTTACTAAATTGTCAAAAAATTTTAATTACTAAAATGTCTTGTCCTCGCGCTCATGGCCGTTGCTTTTAATTTTATTTTAAATTAAAACATGTAATTATTAATTTATGCAAGAAAACAAACAAGCAAAAAAACATGATAACATAATTTGATGTGTTTTGTTGGTAAAATGAATATATTCAGACTATAAATGAAAAACGAGATTTGTTGTAAAACACACACACACACACACACACACACACACACACACACATTTTAATCCACTTTAATAAACAACTCACCAATCCAGATTTTGAAAAATACTTGATGAAATTACCTCCAAAATATTTTTAGTCAGTATGTGGTTCACAGTTTTGTGGTGTCTCTAAAAACAAAACAAAGCAAACAAACAAACAAAAAAAGTTTCTCTGCCTTCTTTATCAGTCACTTTTTGCAATCAATTTGTAGGACAGACAACCCACCCACCACTCACACTGAAGGACACTGAAGCAAATCAGCCGCACATTAAATGTTATACAAATTTTAATATGCATACTTTTTTTATATAATTTTCTACAAATGTCATTAAACTGTTTAGCCTTATTTAAAGTTTATTTCAAACATATTTAAAGCACTTGAAGAATGCACTGGCAATGCTTTTAATTTATTCATTTATTTTCTTTAATTAGATAAATCTCTTTAAAATATAACTCTTGTCAAAATGCATTTGAATAAGATGCTGTAAATCCTTAATGAAATACATACTGTATTAGTGTGCGTCTCAGAGGAATTTAACACGGTGCTAAATCACTCTATAAATAGATCACAAACCAATTAAGCCTGTGATGGCTAATCCATGATGGGCCTGTATATGCTTTTTTTCAGTCCTCTGTAGTCTTAGAAAACCAGAGTGATGGCTTCCTCATAGCTCGCCTGTCCACATCCATTTCATACACCATAGAGAACACATCTGCGTTTCCCATCCTTCCTTGTTTAAAAGTCCCTCTTGGTGCATTTAAATTAAAGTGCTTCAGGTTTATAAAATGTTAGATTCAACGATAATCTGAGGTCTGACGTGACCCCAGACCAAGTCAGTTTAGAGGAGCTTGCTAGTGACATTATTGAGATACCGTGTGTTTTAGCCTCTGATTAGAACGTCTGGAGAAAGAAATATGCATGCCTTCCTAGAATCATTAACACTTACATAACTCGGCTATCGTGATTGCTGTGGTGAGAGGTGTGTGACTTCGCGCTCCAGAGAGACTGAAGCGTTAGCTGCAAATCCTGGGTTTTATCCTTGGCCTAAGAAGCTGCCTGATCAATGGCCCTGCGCTTTTGAACAGCAAAACCCCACTGAACTTTGAAAGCTTCTTACTCATCACACCGTCACCTCGAGCCAAAGCGCAGGGAAACAGTATGAGACTTGGAGAATACAAAACATGAGAACCTTCACTTTTTTACATAAAAGAATTTGACAAACTGACGAAACTCTTTGGAGAGAATTCATCATTTCTTTAAAATGGGAAAATGACATGAGAATTATGTGGGGAGCCAGCCAAGCTTGGGATTTATAAAACTCTCAACAAATACCCCTTTGACTGAATAAATGTAAAACTACTTCAATTACGCTGGCAAGGTGCAGAATTTAACCCCTTGACAATCTCCTGGAATCTGGAAACATCACTAATGTTGCTCGTACGTTGCCAAAACCCATCACTGCTAACACACACACACACCCTGCCAAACGTCTGGATCTCCTTTAAGTTGTTACTTATTTCTGCAGACAGATGTGATCGCTCTCGAGCACCGATATATTTTGTCGGTGATGTGCCCTACACGCTAACCCTCATTATATATCATAAAACAGCTGAAAACTCATATGTGCATTGATTTTTGCCTGAGGCCTCTGTGTGTGTGCTCAAAGCAACGCTCTCAAAGAGCATCAGAGAGCATGACACAAGCAAGACTATTTGGCGCAAGCTATAACCTTTGATATTTGACAACCTTATGCTACCAAATCTACTGGAACCTTCTGGTGAAAGTTGCCTTCAAGTAGCTCAAACAGTAGAGGAAGAAGCTAGCATCCAAAGTCAAGGGTTTCAGTGAAATGCATGAACTGATTAAATATATACTTGCAGTGACTTAAAGTAAAAAAATCTTCCAGATGCATACATATATTGTAAATTAAATGAAATAACAAAACGGATGAACAAGAAAATAAAAAAAAAATAAAAAATTAAATATGTATATATATATATATATATATATATACATATACTATATGCAAATGCATAAAGAACAAACCAGTTTATGCTAACAATGTGTCTTTTTACATTTACAAAAATTCTCTAAGTGCTACAGTAAATCAGCTGATTATGTAAACCCTACAATGCAAACTGTTTGTGTTCTTTAAAAAATTACAGAGGTTGACTTGTTTTAGTGTCAAAAACTGTAATTATGAATGTGTACATTAAATAAGTCACCAGTACGATGGAATATCAAGGTACTGTAGCAGGAAAAAGTCAACCGTGATTGCCTAAACACTAACTTCCGCTAAATAAAAAAAAGTTTAAGTCATTAACATGAACTCTGATCACATGTGGGTTTGCTAAGCACAATTGCGTAAGATTATCCTGTGCATGTTAATGCATGTACATTTAATCATTACTACAATTTGAAAAGTACCTGGAGAATAGTTTTTGTGTAATTGCACTTTTACATCATGAAATACCAATGTCCAAAACTGTCCAAAAAATTATCAAATTAAATTGTTTTAGCTTTAAAATGACTTTTTACCATGAAAAAAACAAAAAACAAAACAGATGTTAGGTTTGTTTATCCAAAATGCAATTTTGTATAAAAGTTAAACTGTATCAACTAAATATAATTCACTGGTCATTAACATATCAACTTGAGGTCATCAGCCTCGATTCAATATATCTGTAACGTTATGTTTCTCATTTGCTTTCTGTCATTGTTCAAATTTGGTTTCATTTGCACTCTTCTTGTTTTTCCTTATTTGGTCTTGTTCCTGTTCTTGTTTGGTTAATTAATTACCTGTTCCACATGTGATCCTCACCTGTCCTGATTTCTCCCTAATGTCATCCTGTTTAAAAGCCAGTTCAGTTTGTCTTGTCTTTGTTGGATTATTAACATTGCTTTGATTTCGTGTCGCATTCCTGTCTCCTGTAAGTTATCTTTATTAAATTAATTAAAATTACATAAAGAATCTGCCTGTCCTGTCATATCCTGCCTGAAGCTACACGAGAATGTGACAGAATAATCCAACCCAAAAAACACATGAATGGAGTGGACGGCCAGCTTCCACGACCTACTCAGCCTGGACCTGCCGTTTGGGAAATTTACCGATCAGTTTTGTCAGCTGGCGTGAGTGGCCGATCTCCTGGATGAGGATATCGTCCAGTTTTTCCGGCTCGGGTCCCGGCGATACCTCACAGAGGATCTCCCGAACAGCACGGGACAGAGCTGGCAAGAGGTGGTCGTCCAGTGCCTAAATGACTACTTTGCCCAAGTAGAACGCCACTTACTCACTCCCACACCGTCGCCAGAGAGCGCGCCGCCTGAGCGTCCTCCAGAATCCGCCGGGCTGCAAGGACGCCCTCAAAATAAATTCCCGCCCTCCCACCCACTTCACCCTCATGCCTGTCTGTCATCTGACAGTCCTGCTGCTGGTCCACAACCCACCAGCCAGCCAGGACGAGCCGTGCAGGACTGCCATCCTCCAGCGTCATCTGGCTCGGGGGGCCTCCCGACTCCTCCTCAAGCCTCCGAGGCCAGAACTCCGGCGCGGGCCTTCGACCCGTCGACTCCGCAATGGGCCTTGGCTCCCTCCTCTCCTTCAGGGCTCGTTCGTCCCCAAGCTCCACTGGGCTCGCTCGTTCCCCCGGCTCCGCCTTGGTCGGTCTGTGTCCATCCGCCGCCTCCTCTCTCTGTCCTGCCGGCTGTGTCAGGCCCCTCCCTTCCTCCAGCTACGCCTTGATCCTCCCTCGCTCCAGCTCCACCGTGGCCTGCCGAATCCCCTCATCCGCATCCGTCGCCGGCACCATCTGCTCCGCCTTGGCCCTCCGGACCTTTGATGTCGGCCTGGCTCATCGGCCTTCTATCGGCTCCCTTCGACCCTGGGCCCCTCGCCTGGTAGCAGCTTTAAGCACCGCCCCCACTCCCTCATTATGTATCTGACTTTTTTTTGGCCTTGACGGCGCGAGGACGCGCCTTTCCGGAGGGGGGCATACTGTAACGTTATGTTTCTCATTTGCTTTCTGTCGTTGTTCAATTTTGGTTTCGTTTGCACTCTTCCTGTTTTTCCTTATTTGGTCTTGTTCCTGTTCTTGTTTAGTTAATTAATTACCTGTTCCACCTGTGATCCTCACCTGTCCTGATTTCTACCTAATGTCATCCTGTTTAAAAGCCCGTTCAGTTTATCTTGTCTTTGTTGGATTATTAACATTGCTTTGATTTTGTGTTGCATTCCTGTCTCCTGTAAGTTCATCTTTATTAAAAAATTACATAAAGAATCTGCCTGTCCTGTCGTATCCTGCCTGAAGCTCCACGATAACGTGACAATATCATTATTGTCGAAACCATTTAGAATCCTGCCGAGTCCATTGTAAAGAGTGGAAAGAGCTTTGTTTTGTGGTCAGGTTTAAGGTTCCCATGCATTGCTGCACTTTTCACTGCACGTTTGACCTCTTTAGCTGTTCTACATTTATACCCTTTTACAGCTGCACAACAAAAAGGAGAGCCAGAACAAAGCACGACAATTACAGTCAGAAAGAACTCATCGCTGTGGGGCAAGGTGGACAGCAAAGAGCCACGCTCATCTTACACGGCTCTCACAGGCTGGCAAAAGGCATCCAGCCCATCAGGAGCCTCAGAGAGGAAACAGGATGGGGAATTCCAAACAAAGAGACAGGCAAGTTGATTCTTGCAGAAACAAGAACATTTTCTTCAAAAATTGTGGTCACTGCTGTGGGACACGGCCTGATGTTGTTCAAAAGCATTCAGAAGTAAGAGTCAAGGGCTCAGTGAACCACCAAGACCGCCTTCGCTGCTTTCTAAAGGGGCAATGGTGTGAAAATAAAGATAAGGTCTGACTAATTTTCATTACCTTATCAGAGCGTTTACTACAGAGTACATTATGAATTTATCAGCAGGTAGATGGGCACTGTACACACAGGGAGAAGCCAAAGTGACTCTCTAGCTCTCCATGGTGTCACACTTCACAATAACACTGTAATGTCATTCTGAAATAAAGAAGTTTTGCACATGAGTGGCTCTGCTTTTGTCCTCAGGGTTACTTTATGAAATTAAAATAGAGTGAATGAGACTCCCTTTGAAGGCCAGACAGATAGAGCGAGGGAATGAGAGAAAGAGAGAAAGAGAGAGAGAGAGTGGGAGAAAGAAGGGGGCTGGGGGCAAGCAATAGGAGCGCAATTAAAATTGCACACACTGGCGAAATCTTTTTCTTTTAAAGCACAAGTCCTAGCCCTCTTTAGGGAGCTCATCAACCCCTTCTCCTTTTGAAGATTTCACAGTGTTTTTTTCTCTCTGGTTTTAGGCAGACAACGAGGTGCTGGCCGCTCCATTATGGCCTTGTTTGCTCCTTGTATGCAGGATCATCCATACAATAAAAGCTAAATTAAAAGTTCTCAGATGTGCGGCACTCTTGGCACATGCTGCTAGCGTATGCATATTCTCTCCGCCCCCGGATGGATTGAAGATACCTCATTCACATGGGAGCGAAGGCCAGAGAAAAGAAATGTGAGGGGATGCCTTCTGCCTGTCGGTGAGGTGCAGTTGTTTTCAATAGTATTAGATGCTGTTGTACAATGCATTTTTGCTGCTATGTGTGTCACAAAATGGGGTAAACACTTGAATATCATTTACAAAAACATTTATTCATCGTTATGTTTTCATTCTTTCTTCACTGAAACACACACAAAAAAAGTTTCAATATAATATACTGGAAACTCGTTTCTGTGCAATTGCTTTTAAGCTTTAAAAGTATGTAAATGCATAATAACAAATAAGATGTGTTATGTTTCATGCTCTATATTAAAAGTCATCTGAAGCCAAAAACTAACTTTGTATGAGGAACACAATAAAACTTAAGTGATTCTTTTTTACTTACAATCTTAATATCTGGTGTTTTCTAAGCGTTTTAAAGAGAATAAGCAGCAAACACTAAGCTAGCAGAGAAGCTAATGAAGTAGTGTAATTGTATATATTTAGTCTTATTAAATTAACTAAGAAAGACAATGGTGGAGGTAAAATGTTTGATTTGATCATCTACACATACAGTTAGCCTTAAAGTTATTAATTAACATATCAAGACACTAATATATCATACTAATAAAATATCTCACCACAAGCCACTTTACTTTTACATTTTTTATTGATGTCACTATTATTAGCAACAAGCAAGCAACAAAATGAAAGAAGGTTGTCAGGCCAGCATTATTCAAGTCAAGAAGAAAGTTTACATTTGCTACCAATACTGAATTTTTCACTATCAAAGGACACGATTGCAAACTTGTGTCAAACAACTTTCCAGTAATTTGACTCAAACCAGAAGTCACCAGGCAACACTACATACATACATTATAAAACTTTCATTTTGATCTATATTTTCTATCATTTATAATTATCATTTTTGTTTTTAATTAGTTACTAGTTCTTTCTGAAGAAATTGCTTAGTTAGTAGTTCTATGGTGGGACTTATGCTGCCATCAAAATGCATAAGATCTTAACTGACCTTTGTTGTTGTTGTTTTAAATAATCTTAGGATTTCAAAATAAGCATCACATGTTTGCTATTTCTGAAGCTCACTCAAATTATTTTAGATATGACATTTTGGTGTCTTAAGCAATTTTTCTTAATACAAAAAAGCTATTTTTTAGTGTTTTGTGGGCGTCAGGTGTGTTCCATTGTAGTGGGTCGAGCATGCAGATGGGGTGGGCAGCATGTAGCCATGTCTCCGTGCACTGAGGAACACGGTAATGGACAGGGATCAATCATCGACACTTATTCCTGTTTTTACATTTCTCTAATGACAGCTGCTCCAAAGACAATCTGGAACATATCCAGTGTCAAATCAGCCATATCCAGAGCATGTTTTACCTCTCGATGCGTGCATACTCTGTGTTCTTTCTTTCTGTGTGTGTGTTTGCTGTGAGGTCATGTGTAAGAATGTCTCTGGTGATGCATCAAGATTAACCTGTTTCATGAAAAGAAGGTAGGCATGCAGGACGCTGCCTGCTTAATCTACAGATGTGCAGCAACACTGCACACACCCCATCCATTATATGGGTATGTCATCTGATGGGTTCAGGACACTGCAACAGGGCATTATGGTTTCATAAATGATAATTTATGCAGCCATGTTAAAATCTGGCCACAAAGCTTCATCACTGAGCTCCTCCTTGCGTCTTCCCAAGTTAATTACTAGGTCAAAAAAGCAATTTGTACCATCCAAGAACAGACCCCTTTCCAAACACCTTGCCCATTATGCAAAAATGGCAGATGCTGGCAACACCTCCTGAACAAGCTGGTGCAAGGGTGAGAAAGACGGATGAATACGGAGAGGCGTTTAATGCATTCATTTACTTTATTTGTTTATTTATGAAACACCCAGAGAAGACAAACTGGTAGAACTAACCTACAAAATCTCTGAAATAATAATGCTCGTTAACATAGTTTTCAAATTGAAAAAGGGACATTTGCAAAAGTTGAGAACATGAAGGCAACAGTTAGAATTAATTTTTAATAAGTTAAAAGGGCAAGCTGCCACGACTTAAAATCTGTCATTGAAATATAATAATTAATTAGGAAAGTACTTTAATAAAATGTTTATAAAATGAGCTTATAATGTTAAGCACATTATAAAAAATATAATAATAATAATAATAATAATACAAACATCATTTGCAATTATACATAGACTCCATCAGCTGGTACACAAAACATGTCAAGGGTAACAAAAAAAAAACTAACGAATCATTAAAAGGAACAAATTCATCCTGACATCACATGACAACAAGTTACTGAGTATGACAATCAAATCAGCAACATCAGTGTAAATAAAGCAGCCAAAGGACAAACAATGCAACCATATTAATTATTTATTCCCCAGTGCATGCTGGGTAAAGGTTGAATAGGACTGAACAACAAAACATTTTTTTTATTTCTCCAGTGTAGACCTCACCTGCTATGACTGTTTATTTAATATAAATTTTAAAACAATATACATTGCACTAAAATTAAGATTATTAGTGAGCTATGAAAACTGCAATAATAGTAAATAGTTAAAGTAAATATTTTACCAAAACAAGATTCAAACTTCACTTTTGAGAAAATCTACTATATTACTGCAGAGAGGGAGTCTCTCTCTCTCTCTCTCTCTGTGTGTGTGTGAGTGTGTGTGAGAGAGAGAGAGAGAGAGAGAGGGATACAGTAAGTATGAGAAAAGCGGTGGAACAGCAGCTAGCGGCATCAGACCCAAACACAGTCAAAGGAAAGAGAACAAGAGAAAAGAAAAACACTTTAATGCTGCAAAAGCTGAGTAAGTTATTCTCTTTCAGTTAAATCAGGGCGTTGACATAAAAAACAGCGGATCTGATCCTCTGGATGTATGATACACATAGAGGGTACCTGCTTTTAGCTGTGTTTCATGTGATGTTTTCACAGACATACTCCGTCTTTAAGGCAAAAGATAATCTGTATGTGTGTTTCCTCGTATGTGCACTGTGCTGCCCAGGGTACAAGAGTGTTTGTGTGTTGACTTCAGAGCCAAATCAAGAGGCATTAAAGGGGACAGGCCACAGCTTTCAGCAACATGTCAACTGGACACATTAACTCATAAAATATCCTCTGTGCGCATGAAAAATGCAGGCTGACTCCAGGAGAAGGGTATGTATAATTGATTCAAATGAGGAGCTCTTCCCTGCCAGGGACCATGCACTTGGTTTGCCAGCTGCTGTGCTGGGAAAACAGAATGTAGGCCAGAGGAAGAAGAAAGGTGCTCCGGACACAGCCTGACCCGGTGGGAGAGAAGAAAAGACAGAGGACATACCACATCAAGCCCCAGGCCATGACGTCTATGACGTTAGTAAGAGTTGATTTAAATGCTGTGTAGCAGATGATGCAAGAAAATCACACAATCCTCTCTTTAAATACACAAAGGACAACCAAAGATGTGTAAAAAGGTTTGAATTCAGACTTGTGTTATATATTAAAGGTTCATCCAGAATTAAAATGTCATCTTCGTTTACTTGTAAATGAACTTATTGCTTTTGTCATCAATGTATGAGTCAACGTATGTATGGAGTGTCGATTTACACTAACAGTTTGAATCTGCCTTTTGACATTTTCAAATCAAAATGTTGAAAATAAAGTATCATGCAGGTGTAAGGAGGGCTTTAGTGTCTCAATATCGTGGTATCCATTTAATAATTTTAATAAAAATATAAAATTACACTGAATATGTTATTATTGCATACCGTTTTATAAATTATCACAAAACTGAGATCATTTCCACTGTTTGCAATAAGTAGCAGAAATAACAGAAAATTCTACCACATTAACATAGTGTAAATGGAACCAATAGCTACAGTATTTTTACTTAGTGTAAATAGCATACATTGCTAACAAACACTAACCTGTCTTTGCCAAGTGCATCTTTGTTGACAACATTTTCAAAAAAGCAAAAGCTACAGTATGCAAATGCATTATACAGTGGGGCAAAAAAGTATTGAGTCAGCCACCAATTGTGCAAGTTCTCCCACTTAAAAAGATGAGAGAGGCCTGTAATTTTCATCATAGGTATACCTC
>JAUCMU010000024.1:8920265-8938572 GCA_032275025.1 Enteromius treurensis
AAGAGCTGTCAAACAACCCCAGAAACAAAATTGTAGACCTGCACCAGGCTGGGAAGACTGAATCTGCAATAGGTAAGAAGCTTGGTGTGAAGAACCACACGGGGGGACCTAGTGAATGACCTGCAGAGAGCTTGGACCACAGTAACAAAGGCTACTATCAGTAACACACTGCGCCACAAGGGACAGTGCCAGATGTGTCCCCCTGCTTAAGCCAGTACATGTCCAGGCCCGTCTGAAGTTTGCTAGAGAGCATTTGGATGATCGAGAAGAGGATTGGGAGAACATCATATGGTCAGATATAACCAAAACAGAACTTTTTGGTAAAAACTCAACTTGTCGTGTTTTTAGACGAATGAATGCTGAGTTGCAACCAAAAAATACCATAACTACTGTGAAGCATGGGGGTAGAAACATCATGCTTTGGGGCTGTTTTTTTTGCAAAGGGACCAGGACGAATGATCTGTGTAAACTAGAGAATGAATGGGGCCAAGTATAATGAGATTTTGAGTGAAAACCTCCTTCTATCTGCAAGGGCATTGCAGATGAAACATGGTTGGGTATTTCAGCATGACAATGATCTCAAACACGGGCTACGAAGGAATGGCTTCGTAAGAAGCATATCAAGGTCCTGGAGTGGCCAAGCCAGTCTCCAGCTCTCAACCCCATAGAAAATCTTTGGAGGGAATTGAAAGTCTGTGTTGCCCAGTGTCAGCCCCAAATCATTTCTGCTCTAGAGGAGATCTGCACGGAGGAATGGGCCAAAATACCAGCAACAGTGTGTGAAAACCTTGTGAAGACTTACAGAAAACATTTGACCTCTGTCTTTGCCAAAAAGGGTATATAACAAAGTATTGAGATGTATTTTTGTTAGGGACCAAATACTTATTTTCCACCTTAATTTGCAAATAAATTCTTCTCTCTTATCTTTTGAAGTGGGAGAACTCGCACAACTGGTGGCTGACTAAATCCTTTTTTTGCCCCACTGTAAAAATGAATGAATATCACACCATAACTAGAGCTGTCCTCAAGCACCATCATCTCAACATGCAAATGAGGGCGGACAACAAGCCTGTACCTGAAGTAAAGGAAGACATTCTTTGCCCAGTAAATCTTCTTGCTCCTCTTGAGTCATATGGCTTTTATTACATATCCAACGTGTGTTTAAGTCTGGTTAAAAAGTTACATTTCAGTCAGACTAAAGCCATTTTTGTATAAATAAATAAATAAATAAATAAATAAATATATATATATATATATATATATATATATATATAAAGTGAAATCAGTTGTTTAAAAAAAAAAAATTCAGACTAACAGACCTGGATTCTGCTATTTACTGAGCTGTGCACATAAATATACTCATGGAACCCTTTTCTCCGTAATACCATGGAGAGAAAAATAGGCTTGCATATATTCTTTTTGAAGAGGTGAAAGCTGGTTTATTAAGCCTTTAGCACTCCCCCCAACAACCGACTCCACCCCCAGGACAGAGGTCCTGCCAGTTGCGTCTACGCACAGCAATTACCCCGGCCAAATCAATGGCCATTGTTTCTGCTGGTAACCTTGCGAATAAATCAGGCTTTAGCTTGAAAGTAGTTAACGCTACCGTTCCTGCCGCCCAGTCTTCAAGGTCATTATCTGATTTAGTCGAAGAAAAACACTGTGCCTTTCCTCCTCTTGTTTTCCTTTTCGTTTCCTCTCTTTATTTTTTCTTTCTTCTTGCAGTTGAATGGCAACCCCTAATCAAGTCTTGACTGAACACCGATTTTAATCACCCGTCACAGAGAGCTGCCAAATTCCTACAGGCAAATAGCCATGAAAAATTTACCAGCAATTCCTCACCTTGCACCGTGCAGTTATTTGTTGTTCTGCTTAAATGTATAAAATAATATATTATTGAGTGGCCAGTCTGCAGAAAGGCATAGAGGAAGAAGGCATGGAGTGATTCCAAGGTCAGCACTCTCTGCCCGGGGACTAGACAATCGATATCATTTAGTCAATAACTTCTTTATTACTCCACTATCACTCCCAGCAAAATGATTTCGGAGTTAAAACACATTTTTGTATAAGCAGTTCATAGAATATTGAACAAGTGTATTAAAGAATAAAAGCACTACTCAGATGTTTTGGTTGCCCCATTCTAGTGAGGTCAGCACCAGTGCCCATCAGTGCTACTGTAACCTTCTTTCCTCTCTTATTAAAGCGGGGTCTCTCACAGGGGGCCAATTATATGATGCGGTAAGCACACAAACCTGTGTGGCAGCGTATGCGGTGACAGTCGACATTCCCCCCCATCCCAACGGTGTGCGTTAGGTTTTTACAATGCAATCCCTGCATGCAATAACTGCAGCGCCTTGGGTGAAGGACACTGAGACGCAATAAATATGGATGCAAAACCAAAAATAATATTATAATAGTACATAAAAGACGCCACCATCTTCCCCTATCCGGTAGCATACAAGTGGTGCTTTACTGCGGCTTGTAAAAGTGCTTTATCACCTGCCACTGCATGCGCAGAGGAGAGACGAATGACACATTGCCGTACCAGGTTGCATTAGGGGCACTTTGCATCTTTCTTTTTGAAGACTGCACAACTTTCTTGACCTATTTCACTTGTTTTGCAACTCGTTTAGAAAAAGCGTGAAAGTGCTATTGCACTGTTCTTGACCTTTCGTTTATATGTTGTTTGCTTGAACGCACTTAAAACGCTGTCATTTCTGTAATGAAATGCTTTCTTATTGCTAAACCTGTGACTGAGGAGAACAAAAACAAAGCGTGAGCACTGTTCTTGAAATAAATCTGCAAATACTACAGAAGTCAGGCGTGTGCCATGACAGACAGCCCCTCAGCGGGAGCTTCAGGTGATCTCCCTGTCCATTAAATAGGCCCAGGTGAGGACTTTACTCAATGGAGTAACCCATGAGGGAGGTGAACAAACAAAGCCTCTCATTGACGAATGGCTTTGCGGTCAGTAACACTTTGGATCTGACCCAAATAAAGAGAGAGAAAACCAACCGCAATATCAATGATGCTTGCCATGGAAAATTCTTCTCTCAAAGAATGACTAAAGAAAATAACTATATATTTTATTGTTCTTTGCGGAGGAATGCTTTTCTTTGGAAGCGTTTCTTCTTAAATCGTATTTGGTCAGTTTGGTAATTTTTCATTTTCTCTTAAATCAACTGCCATGGCAGTTGAATTTCCATTTTAATTAAAGTGGATTGAAAAGAAACAAGAAATGATGAAAATTCATTGTTTATTATTGTTTTACATTTCCGGTTTCATTCAATTTAATAGTTTAGCACAATTTGTTGTTGCTTTATTGTGGTCAAGCCACATGTAAACAACTTAATACAACCGCATGCAATATTTCAGCAAAATCTACAACTACAATTAACTATAAATATCCCAGACCCATTTCACACACTTTAGTTGTGCAAGCAAGTATTCAGATTTGCTCTTCAAATTTGTTCTTATTTGACCTCAGAGACAAAGAATGCTGGGCATACTGTACGGACTACTGTAACTGGTTGACCTTTAAACTCAAAGATGTGAATTTGTGTGTTACTCTAGAAACAAACCAAAAATTACAGTACAAGAATTTGAAATCAAGAACACACAGTTATTCTCCTGTTTCCTTTGTACTTTTTCTTTCTTTGCAGGGAGCACTTTGCTGTGCTGGCAGGTTATGTGGGTAATCTGTGTGCAAAGAAAAAAAAAAAAAAAACTTCGGTAAGGTCTGCAAGATCACAGAGAGGGTCAGACAATGTGAGTGTTGTTTTACTGAGAGCAGACCCTTGCAGACTCTTTAATAGCAGCCATTTCCTCCCTGTCTCTCTCACCAGACGGAGAGCTTTAAGGGCTCGGTGGCTCTGATCCCTCAGCCCTGCACCCCAACACACTCAACACAAACATACAACACTCAATTTTATCTGAGATGTGTGTGTGGGGAAAAAAAATTCAAAATTAGGAACAATTGTTGAGCAATTTACAATTATGCTAATTCATGTATGGCTAAGCCTCAATGAATAAGTTAAGAAATAAGCAGGATTGTTTTTTTTTAAATTCACGAACATATTTAGATGACATAAATATAAGATAAAATATTTGACATACGGTAACATGTATGGTAACAAACATATCCCAAAGTTGCGTTTGTTATTTTTACTGAATATGTTTTAATGATTATTATGATATAATGTATTTATTATTAGCATCATAATTATATTATGTAACAAAAAAATGATACAGGCACTGTAAAAAAACTGCTACTGAGAAGTTTTGTGTGAGGCTGGCCACGCCACACACACACATTTTAATGGAAATCTTAATAGCATACCAAGCATTTCATATTTTAAAAGCCTGCAGTCAGCATGACTCGCTGAATTAACATATAGTGTTGCAGACTGAGCGATTATATGGCATCGATTTACAAGCCCCCCGCACGGAGGAGACACATTTTCTATAGCACGTGTTGGTCCCGGCTCATCCGGTCTTAGCGCCATGACTACAGCGATACACGACAGAGACCTTTAATGAACGATGGCACTCCAAATGCATAAAAGAGGGAAAAAAGAACCTTTTTTTCAGGCATATGAGAGATTAGCCTTTAAAAATGAGACACGTTGATGACACTTACAAGCCTGGTGCATGTGGAAATATTTCTCTCACTCTCTCTACACCCTATACTTCTTTCTCATTCCCCCCACCCAACCCAACCCCGAAAAAGAGCGGCGGACAACATCAACACATCGCTCCTCCAGCCTAACATTTCTAAGCAGCGATGAATCATTCAAGGCTTAATGTATTCAGGACAGGCCAGGACCAACTGCTGCTATCAAAGGACTTGGTTGAATAACTGTAATAACTGGAAAATTATTTTGATAGCCTGAAACAATCTTATATATCACAGAACTTTATTAAAATAATATCAAATCAAATTAGCCTGTATCCCCATAATGAATTAAGTAACAGGTTACGCTGATATTAATCTCGGCTAGCTCGCAGGCATTGCGGCAGGAGCATTTAATAAGCCGGTCCCTGTTGCTCTGAAGGGCTAGAAATCCTCGAGTACCCGTGCTTATTCAGGGAAAAATACATCAAAAGACTCTCTCCCTCTCTAAATAATGTGCCCGTTTTCTCTGCCTTTGGTGAAATTATTCATAAGGAGAAAATCTTGGTGAAATCTCATGAGGGTTCTGATTAGCAGCTGACCCGTGGGGATGGTGCGTATCCTAATCCCCTAAATGCCTCGCCGTTCAACCCCCTCCCCTTCGCCTCCGTCCGTGCGCCGAGGAGCAGGCCCTGAAATAATAATATAATCATGTTTTCTTACAGCAGCGCGGAGCAGACGGGCCGAGCGGGAGCCGCACCGGGCCTTCCCCCGGTCCGGGGTGCAGCTGTCTGGGCTCACGCTCGCTCAGGCCCCAGCCTGACTCTCGAGCCCCCCGGCTCAGCTCCCTCTCGCACTCTTCCTTGGATACTGTCCATTTTCAGGGCTAAGAACCTGCTGGAGGCTCTTTAAATTTTTTAATAGAGCCCAGATGAAGCAGTGCTGGGGAGAGGAGAAGACAGCTCGTGTCAGTTTTTTCCCCGAGCTCCCAGAGGCCTAGTAGCCCTGTAATGATCTGGTAAGGCTACAGATTAAAGTCGAGCTGGAGTCCAAGAAAAGGGGGGAAAGAGAGCTGCCATCTCACACACTCTCACACACATGCACACACACTATCACCCGCTCTATCTGGCACTTACAGACTCACACAGAGGCAAACTCTGTTATCTCTCTGTCTCTATTCCTCCCCTTTTCTTCTCCTTATCTCTCTCTTCCACTCTCGCACTACCTCTATTCTGCTGTTTTATGTCTCTTGCTGGTTTAGTGGACCGGCTTCTCTCTCTCCTGGAGGAAAGGAGGCAGTTGGACAGATGAGGGTGAAGGGGGGAGTACGTACAGTATGCCGCCACCGTTTTTCCTCTCATCCTGCCACCCTGTTTCCTCCAGCAGCCCTTTTTTTGCTCTATCTCTAGGTTATCTTTCCTCTTCAACCCACCCTCTTTTTCTGCTCCTCCTTCCCCACTCTCCCCCAGGTCTGGCCGACTTGTTGTGTTGCCCTGCAAACTGTGCTACATAACCATCCTCCAGGGTGGACACTAAATCTTTTGATGCAGGCGTAGTGGCGATAACATCTGAACTGGGGGAGGCTTCTCAGGGCGTGCTTGACAGATGTAGCGGGGCCTTTTAGGATTTAGAGCCGAAGCGTATCTATTACGGGGCGCTTGGCAGGCCTGTCTGGTAATCTCCCATGAATTTCTGCCCAACTTATCACAGGCCCAGGACAGGTTTCTGCAGGAAAAAGGAAATCATTGAATCTGCATCCTTGAAGATGCAGGGTCATTGAACCAGGGGCCGTCTGCGCTGATGAGACACAAACAAAATCGACATGATTCATATTCATAGATGTTATCGTTCTGCGCAGCCAAGTTCAGGGGCAGGAGCATCAGTCAGACCAGGTCTCTGTGGAAATGACCAATCCCGCCAGCTGAACTTTGAATATGCAAATGAGTGAAACGGAGTACTGCCAAAGTGACTGATACAGCCTTGAGAGGTGAACTGTATAGGAAAAAAGGTAACTATAACTCATTTTATATGTTCCAGGTGGGGGGTTATGCTAAAAATTGTAAAGAAGTGGTATACAGACAGAGAGGGAAATGTGACCATAAGATGGATAAACAAAACCCGGCTGTGGGATACAACAGAGGACTGAAGATACTGTGGTAAATAGATAGAAGGCTTTGTTGTGAGACACAAGGGAAATGTGGCTTTTGTCTCTGCCTGCGCACACGTGTGTTTTTGTACGCTGTGTTTCAGAGCAGCATGCGAACAAATATTTGTGTTTGTTACTCCCCTCTGGAGGTTTTGATCCTGTGCCATCTGGCAGCTCGTGGGGATGCGGCCCGTCATCTTCCTCATCTGATGACTGCTCTGCCCCCGTGCCCTCCCCTCTACACCCCTCCACACCTCCACTCACCCCGTTTGCTCCCAGCACTGTTTCTTTTCTCATCTCCATCTTAGAGCTCCATCAGTCTATCCTTGAAATATACACAGGGTTCAAAATTCACTTTGGCCACACCTGCAAATGACATTGGGTTGAAAAAAAAAAACTTCAATATATAACTATAAAAATCTTTATAGTTATATCTAATTTGTCTTCTAAAATGGCTGGAAAATGCATACGTCTTTTGATTTGGAACTTGGATAACTTCCATGAACAACATTCAGACTATTGTTGTCACAGTTGAGTTTAAACCATGTCCTTTTTCAGCTCCTATGTTTATTTACTCACACAAGTCAATTCTCTTGCATTTGGAGCTAGCAACAGTTAATTGTGGATCCAGCATATACAGAAATCCAGCATAAAAAAAAATGACTTGGGGAAAATATAAATATACAGTTGCAGCTTTAGAACAGCAGAAAGGTTGGTAGAGGTTAACAGGAGTAGGTTTACAATTTTGTCTGTGATACCATCTGTTAATTGTTTGTGTATGCGTGTGTATAAACCTGATTATGAATGAGAGCGAGGGAGATTGAGGGAAGCAGTTCAAAAATTCTGTAATTAAATCGTTTTCCTGTCAAACTTCATTATGCAAATTAATCTTTAAGCTTTTCGTCAGGTACTCAGCTCTTAAAGAGAAAGATCTATATCTACAGAAAGTGACACTGAGTCAAATCACAATTATTTAGTCTAGCCTAGCAATGGGGCTCTTGAGATCTTGTATTATTGACGATTACAGAAAACTACACTATGAGAATTCAGGTAATTATTTCTCTGACTGCTCATTTGAACCCATTCAGCTTTTTCTCCATGATCAGTCATCTTACAAGGTATCGAAAATAATAATGTGCACACTTCACTTCTGAATGATTGAGATAAAATGCAGTTTTTTTTTTTTTTAAGAGAAATGTTATGATTGACTATATAGTCGAGGCAAGGTTTGACCTATGATCATGCACAAGCCTGTGTATGTGTGTCTGTGAGTATACACTTAATGGAAGGAGATTTTTGTGTGTGTTTTGCTCAGAGGAAGGTAAAGGCAGAGGTGAGTTTGAAGGAGACCTGGGTCCTAAAAACTATCCTCAGGACACACACCTCTGTGAACGTGTGCTCTATTTCCTTCAGCTGTGGCCTTACCCCCCCCCCCCCCACACACACACACTTACACATCAGCAGGAAAAAAAAACCCCGTATAAACCAAGTTATTCAAAGCAGGCAGATCATATTAAGACAACTTATCTCAATGAGTAATTGCATATGCCTTAGATTAAAAACCTGTAATTCTAGGATATAATTATTTTATAGGACTGTAAGAATGGCAGCTAAGTGAATGAAGGGAGCTGAATGAAGATTTCATCCAGCCAGCTGTAATAAAGGTGCGATTCCACAGAGATATCCACAGTATATCCTGGACATATAAGATATCTTAATTCATTACTCTCTGGGAGTTGGCAGAAATGTAATATTAAAAAGGATGGAAATAAACTGTAAATGTGAGATATTCCTCTGACTGAAAATATGTTAAATACCAAGATGATGATGATTACTACTACTACTATAATACTACTACAACAATTATATTGCTTACTTACAAAATCTTTATTTGTCACACACTTTCTAAAACCTAGCATTCAAATATCAGACCAGACAACCATACCAGACAACAAATCTGCAAAGCCATACACTATTTCTCAACCTTTGACTTACACTTTTTGCAAAACACAGCACACAAATCTCAAAGCAACACTCAAAAATCTAACAGGAAGTCTTTAGATTTCCTTTTTTCAAACACACCAAACAAAATACCACACAAATTCATCAGTGCTTCACACTAACTCCTCACATGTGCAGACAATCATTATTACTATTATTATTATTATTATTATTGTTATTGTTTTTTTTATTATTATTTGCTATCATCTTCGTCTACAAAGTGTTTTCTAGGTGTGAGAGTGTGAGGTTGACTGCCCTGGGGGCCTGTGGTAACATATGGCCAATCTTCCCTGGTCACCATTGTCACTTTTATCTTCCTCTCCACTGTTTGATGTCAAATTAGTCCAGGAATAACTAATTCTTTATTCTTCTGAATCTGGCACACTGAGGGAACTTTGTTGTAGTCCTGGGAGGCAAACAATGCTTGGAGGAGTTAAACCTAATGAAAGCCTTTGATCCTGCAAGATATTAGAGAGAACGCAAGAGGAGGGAAAACAGTCAAGTTGCTGAAAATCCAACTTGAAATCGAAATGCAAATGATATTGAAATGTGGGGATTTCGCCTTTCTCTCTCTCCTTTTTTTTTTTTTTTTTCATAATTAATAATTCCAGTTTTGTTTGTATTAGTTGTAACCTACTAAAGTATAAAGGCTTTTCTCACAGGAGTGGTACTCCGTATTTATACCACTGACAGTGCTATTTTCAAGCTGCACAAATTAAAATGTCATAATGCTAAATTATAAATACACAGACCAAGAACCAAGGGAGGGAGAGAAAGAAAACCTGAAAGAGATGAGGGAGGCTTTGTTTTGTGAGGATGCTAAGTCCTCTCTGCTTCTTATTTTAATATGCTAGTTTTCCCTAAAGCAAAGGGGGTGTGCTAGTCGCGTCTGAGAGGCTGTCTAATGACTGCTTTGTTAGGCTGTCAGAGTTTGTGATGAGAAGAGTAGAGAGGCAGCTGACCCAAGTGTTCAGGATGTGACAGTAAACATATGTCACCAGAAAGTGTTCACAGTGGCAAACGCTGAAGATAATGGGACGCTGTGATGCTTGTGCACACAAGTTTTCTGCAGCATCTACCACAGGACATGAACAGCACCATTTGTTCTTTGGATTATGGTTGACACTGGTGTGAGATTGTGGACACATAAGAATTACAACATGTCTGAGAGACATGGCTAAACATATTATATAAAGCTAAAGAAATGCAACAAAACAAGATAAAATATTGTACAGTCTTTCAACACTCATTCAATTAGATTTGAGCAGGTCTTTTAAGTTTTTAATACCAAAGAGCCTTAAATATGATGATGATTCCCTTTCAAATACGTAATTATATTTATAACATTAAGACTCTTATTATAGAGTGATATTTTTAAAGACAGAATCATGTTGTTTTCTCAGTTGACTTTTTATTGTCAATAAATCCGTGTAATTTTATGAATAATGGAACACTTGCATAGTTGTTTTGCATATCGACTGTTTTTGGGGCAGTCATGGCCTAATGGATAGGGAGTAGGACTTTTAACCCGAAGTTTGTAGGTGGGGGGAGTGAATAACCAGCGCTCTCTCCACCTTCAATACCACGACTGAGATGATACCCTTGAGCAAGGCGCTGATCCCCCAAGTATATGTGTGTTTGCTGCTGTGTATGTGCACTTTGGATGGGCTATATGCAGAGCACAAATTATAATTATGGGTCACCATACCTGGCCACAAGTCACTTCACTTATATATATATTTATAAACAGCACAATGTAGGGCTATAAGTTAAATTAAATTCAAATTAGAAATGTTCCCTTGGCATCCAGCAGAAACAGGTTTAAAGCTTCATTTATATTATTAATTAATTAATTAATTAATTAATTAATTTAACAACTATAAAAATATCAAAACGTATTATTTGGAAATTATTTATGTTAACAGCATATCTTTTTTCAAATTAGAGCAATTTTTACATGTATTAAAGTAAAAAGTAACATTTACAAGTATTGATTACAATATGATTTAAACAATATAAAACAGTATTATTATGCTATTTTTAAAAGTAAAAAAAAAAAATAATAATAATAATTAATAATTATAATTTGCACAATAAATATCTTTAAAATAACTTGCGTCCCCTATTTGAATTCACAGGTATTTGGATTAGACATTAATATGCAAGATCAGTTTTCCAGTCAAAGTCCAGTGCAATACCCTTTGTGCAGGAGTCAGTCGCACTGATGTTGGTGTTTGCTGAAGTATTTGATTCCAAGGTTTGATTGGTCAGGCCTGCCCCGAGGACTCAGCGTGCTGGACTGATAAAGTACAGGCCTGTTGCCCAGAGGTTGTTGAGAATGGGCTCCGCCGCCCTCCTCCCCATCCACTCTTTTCATTCCTTCCCCTCAGTTTCTCTGCCTCAATCTCAAGCAAAGCAAATAAAGAGATGTTGAGGAGGTGGCAGGGTGGCAGGCCCCCCAAATGTAAAGTGTGCGCAATCACTCAGATACAAGTGGCACCGCTAAAAATTGCCCTCATACATCAGCTTATGGTTTACAGGCGCTGACAGAAAGGACGTTGAAAGGTCAGAAGGAAAAACATATAGATGTGTCAAAGCCTGCACTCAGGGCAGCAGGACCGCAGGATGATGGGAAGTGTGATGGGCTCTGGAGGGACTGAAGAAGTGCTTGATGGGGCAGGATTTGTTTCTCTCTCTCTCTCTTCTGTTTTTCTGTTTGTTCCCTTGTAAAGGAAAGCGGCGTGCAGGCGTCAGCACCGGAGACCAGGTACAGTTGGGCTGTAACCTCTCTCGCCGACCCCTCGTGACAAGACAGATAGCTCCATTCATCTGCAGCTGAGCAGCAGCGCGGCGCTGCATTTTTCACCCCCAGCCCAGGATGGATCTGCTCGCCAGGAGGAATGTCACCAGCCTGAATGCCCTGATCTGTCACAAGTCCACCATCTTCACCCGAATCACAGCACCACAGACAGTTCGAGAGAGAAACGGAGGAGAGATAGAGACGAGCAGTCAGACGTTGACCATTTACCAGAGAAGAACAGATCATGCAAAGCATATAAACAATGGTCTGCTTTTAGCAACTACGCATTTCTCAAACCTAAAAGGAGAAAACTGCTTCCAATCAGTGACAATGTTGATAAAACATATTGTCGAAAATGCTGATGAGCTCCAGTGAAGGACAGAGAAGTGATGGAGAATTTATCGAGGCTGGTTTTATCCCACACTCTGCGCAATGGCTTTCATATTGATCACTGTTTACAGATATAATCACTTTCAGATTCATTCTTCATCAGTACAGCCTCCTGTATTGATTCGGTTTTACTCATGTCTCTCTATAAAGGTCCTGCGTAAGTGCAAAACTCAGGGAGAGAATGTGTGTGTGGCTTTTATTTATGTATGTGTGTGTGTTCATTCAGGCTGTAATTCTGTTACGTTTTATGAGATATCGCTCTTTGTTTTTTTGTGAGTGTACAGTGCAGCACAAAGGTCTCCTCTGCAGGAAATAAACCCACTTGAGAAGATAAAATGTGATGGAAAAAACAAGCAGTAGTGATGTTAAGTACAAAATCATAACAATCAGAACATACAACTGAATTGAACTGAACTGAACTGAACTGAGAGATGCTTATAACGCACACCGAAATTGGAGAGAGAAGTGAGTTACTTATACATGAGTGTTCTCTTTTTTATCACTCCCTTATAGGGTGTGAGCTGTCCTCACTATACTAAGCTGACCTACATCTATATCTACATTTAATGTATTTTTAAGCATTCTGTCCACAAACATTAATGAATTATGATGAAATATCTAAACACAAACAAAAATTCTATAGCATTTCAAGCCTTATCTACATTAACATTGTGTGTCTAAACAAAAGACATATAAAACTAAAACTTCCAGGCATAATAAACTTTATATTGTACACACAAACATTGAAAGCAAATGTGTTTTCAAACCTTTTCTTTTCTAGTTAAAATGACTTAAAATGACTGCTTTAATTCTACATTTAGATTCAAATTCTGAATCCTGTTTGCTACCTCAATTCATATTCAGGATTTAAAATTTAAAACATATTCTCAGTTTATCTGCTAATTTCTCTTACTGACACACACAAACATACATGCATAAGTGAATATTCAGAGTTTTGAACATAAACTCACATTCAGCCATTCGTATGATTCCTTGATTGGATCCACCAGGGTCCTTAATTGCTGCTGGGACACAGGTGGACAAGAGAAGACAAAAAGAGACAGTAATAGTGGGTAGAAAAAGAGGCTGTTTGATATAGACAGCCCTCATACTTTTTTTTTTTCCTTAACGGGGCCTGTCTGTCATGTGCTTCTGCTCCATCTGTGCTGTTGTTATGTGGGGTTTTATGTCCCCTGTGAAAATTTGGCTATCTCTTTAATAAAATGCACTTTGTGCTTGTACTGGTTCATTAACCGGATGAGCTGCATGAACAATGAGGAGAGGACAGCAAAGGAGAAAGGAGAGGAGAAAAAGAGAAGAGGACACTGTGCAAAGACATAACACTGATTTCAATCCACACGAGAAAAAGCCGCTGAGGCCACATCTGGAGGCAGAGCGGGGCAGCGGTGCAAGAGCTGAGCTCAGGCTGGGCTTCACTGGACCACAAGCACATGCCCATTTTCTGCCCCGTTGAGGACTCCTGGAGGAGGAGCAGTGTACTCTTGCTTCCCGGCACACACATACACAGCCTCTCCTGTCTCCACGATGGCTGTTTCGAACATCTCTGCCCTCCAGGCAATATAACTCTGTCCCTAGCCTGCTGATCAAGTGTGTGATGAGTGTGTTTGTTGTTGAACATGTATGTTTTTTTTTTAAAGCCCCCCCTTCTCTGAGTGTCCACGTAAGGGTTGTACAAAATTAAAGTGTTCACCCCACCCCACAGAAAGTTGACATGGACATCAGAATGACATGAATTGAACAAATTGCAATTATAAATAGCAATAAGGTAAATTAATAAATAAATAGAAATATATTGAAAATGCTGTTTGTCCTTCCATCTGTACTATGTTCTAACCTTCAAATTTCAATGCCTTTAAATTTTGTAAACTTTACAACAGCTTTGTAATAAATGCAATAAAAAAAAAAAAAGAAAGACAAATAATGACCTGGCATTTTAAATAAGTACTAAAGTATTAAAATTAAAGTACTAAACTGAAGTTCTTAAATGACTAAATCTACAGCTACAGCTGAAATAAATTAAATATAAATATAAAAATAATAAAAATGACACATGCAAATAACAAAATTACTAAAAGTATTATTATTATTATTTAATGCATTATTTATTAAAAACTTTATTAAATTTATTAAAACATTACACTGAAATAAAATATAATACTACTAAAATAAGTAAAAAAATATACAAACTGAATTTACAAAAATAAAAACCTTTTAAAATATTGATAAAGTATATAAATAATTTAAACTATGGCAACAATAATTTATTTGAACTTTAATTTAATTGTACTATTAAAAACAAAATTGAAATTGCAATTCTGCATCCTGTTTGCTACCTCATTTAAAATTCAAAAGTGAATTGGAATTACATTTTGAATTTAGCACTGTTATTCAAACACATTCAAACTGGCATTCAAACCAAGCAAAACTAATTAGATTCCTTTCCTTTTGAAACTTCTCTGAAACCAGACGTCACCGTGAGATCGTGAATAGATAAAAGACTTTCAAACTTCTGCAGAAGATGTTTAACTGCTATTCTTAACTGCTAAAACACTGCTATTCTCAAATACTGTACACTGCTCACATATACAAGCTTGCATTTACTGCATGGTTGTTTATACCAGTTTAATTTGATGGTGAAGTTGGGCAGCTTTTACTTTCCAACCTTTGCAGCCAATAAACAAAGTTCTTTGAGCTTTGAGATTACTATAGCATACATCCACTGGATAGCCTGGCAGTGATTGTCTGAAAAATAAACTTTGTTGCGACTTTTTGCAAAGTGTTTATTATGGCAGAGGGATTGGTGTGTGTCTGGGAAGGGAAGGGGAGGTGAAGAGAGGGAAAAAAAGGGATTTATTTATTTGGTTTGATTTTCACTCCTAATCTTCTCTCGCTCATGCAAATGGAGCGAATACGGAAGGTGGCGTGGTTATCTTTCTTTACATCAATAAATAAAAGGCTCCAGTAGACCACAGGGCCCAGCTAATTTTCCAAACCAGTGAAGAGGCTTTCATATGGGGAACACCTCTTCCATCCCACCTCACTCTTTCACTCTCTCTCACCGAAAGCTCCGCCTCTTTCATTTCCATTGCTGTTTAATTTTTTTGCCTCCCACTCATCATCTGGTGTGTATCTATGTGTGTATATGTTACATGTCCTCTTGTGTATGTTGGATGGAGTGATGGCCTTGTTGCCCCATGGTGGATTTAGATCAGGTTCCTGTTAGGTAAGAGACGATGCATTAAAGGCCAAGCTGTAATCTCCTCCGTGCCATCTAATCTCCTCATATTAAGCTTCTCCTGGACGATAAGATGGCTGGGCCTCCACCTATGCCGGACAGCTGACGGCCGGCTCTAACTACAGCACAAGACCCAGGAGGACACACCCCCACACACATGCTCACACATAAAACTCTCTTGAGAGGAGATTAATTGCTCTAAAATTAAGCCTGTGTGTGTGCTGTGACCTTTGGGGTCACTTTCTCTCGGTATGATGAAGCACTGTGGTCAGTCCTTCAGCATGACCCAGCTTCCCTCATCCAGCGCCATCTGTAGCACAGAACACTTGGCCACAACGACTGGCCTTCAGAGCAGGTGGATCACAGGAATTAGTAAGCTTGTGAAAGAGAGAGACAGAGAAAGGAAGACAATTGATAAAATACTCTTTTAAGATAAATCGTACAAAATGTTTATATTTTACAAGGTGGCTAATTCGATTTTCATAAAAATAAGCCACCTTGTAAAATACGTATGAATTGGTCATGAGACTGTGTTGGACATACACGGCCTGTCTTATGATAAAAACTTGAGAATTTGTATTCTCACTTTATTGTTACAATATTTAAAGTATATTTTTTATTCATATACGAAATATTTTTAAACATGTTTTTTTAGTGCTCTCAAATGATCTTGATTAATTGCATCCAACACAAATATTTTTGTTTACATAATGCATATGTATGCATAATGTGTATATTTTTTATGTATATATAAATACAAACAAATGCATTTATATAATTAAGAAAAACATGTTATGCTTATATGTTCAGTATATTTATACATAATATAAAATATAACCATATAATGATTAATCGTGATTATTGCATCCAACCTAATTTTTTTGGTTTGCAAAATGTATATGTGTGCAGAACGTGTATATTTATTATGCATATATAAATACAAACACGTGCATACATATATTTAGGAAAAATATGTTATGCTTATACGTTTAAAATATTTATATAAAATATAAAAATATAAATATATACATGTAAATATTTTTAAAATACTGTGTATGCATTTGCATAGACATAATAAATATACACAGCACACATACAGTACTTTACATTATTACAATTAAATTATGTAAACAAAAATATATATAGGATGAGATAAATCGGATTAATCGTCAGACAGCACTAGTATTTTTAGAATAACAAAAACAATGATAATGAATACATTATGATTCATTATTTTATTTAATTCATATAAATTCCTCAAGTTTACTTAAGCAGGAAGGTCAGTGTGGTCAGAAGTGCTTCAAAGTGACAGTAGTAGTAGAGGATACCTAGTTCTAATTATAAACCGATAACCTTTCCCTTTACCTGTCTATCTAAGATCTACACCAAACAATTTGGCCGCAGGCATGGAGTGATCATTCTATCTTGCGCACACATCTTAAACACCCACAGACATGTAGCAAGATACAAAGGACATTAACCAATGTTGCAGCTTTGAATAGCCTCTTGATTCACTCTGAGGCCCACTCCAGGGCTCATTCTCTCTCCTTTACTTTTATGTGTTTTGCAACTGGATTCCTACACAGGCAACCCAAGAATGTGATGAAAAGTGTCAAATCTCTGGCCAGGCCACATGCATGCAGACATAAACAGAGTGCATAATGACACTCAGGCCTCGCTACTCGGCCACTTTCAACTCAGCACTAAACACTAGCAGCTGGGCTGAGGTGGCACCAGAGATGTTTATTGGGGGGCTTTAGCCCATCAACTTATTGTCAACAGTTCAAGAGCTTGTCAGCGGACCCTCCAGATGTCTAGTGGAGAGAAAGAGAGAGGGTAAAAGAGAGAAAGGAAGGGGAAAATACATGAAAAAAGCTCACTGTGTCTGCCTTAAGCTCTTGGAAAGACTAGCGCTGGTGTAGTCATCCCTTTCACTGTCTTTTTCTGTTAAGTCTTTTTTGTGGGGGTCTTGTTGAAAATGATTCGGCACAAATCATACTGATGTCGTATTTTTGGTTTAAGCATTGCGTTTCCTCCAGCTGTCGGAATCTTTTAGAGAATCAAATGCAAATTGCATAAAGTTACATGTTAAGTGTTTTATTTTTGATTAACATTTTTGTATTCACTTCAATTTTAATATTTTATTAATTCATTTTATATATATATTGTATATACAGTATATTTGACTCATTCTATAATGTCTGTCACCGTCAACTCTGTTACCTAGGTAGACTAAGAATGCAGACAATAGTGTAACAGAACACATTTATTTACTTATTTCCCTTAAAAAACTCCACTTAGTGGCATACATGCTTAGAAAACATGACACTAATGACAACATGGTTAAAAGACCTTTAAATGACCCAATGTGAGTTCGGAAATAAATTCGTTTTCCTTATGATATTGTGGTAACAGAGTTGCATTCTAAAAATAACTCTTGGTGTAAGAAGTTTTTAGATTCAAATATTTTCTCAGAGAGAGCACAGACACTTTTCAGTGCTTCAGATCTTATCAGTGAGTGAAAGTGACATACCTTCCTGTAACTTACACAATTGTGAGAGATAATTCCACCAATTTGAAGGCAAATATGGTATGGTAACAGAGTTGATGCAAGATTTAGGGACACACATTTTACTAAGATTTTTTTTTTTAAAATAATTGAATGTAAAATTAAGTAACTAACTATTTAGGGCTTTTATAAAAATAAATAAATAGAAAAGTACTATAAAATATTTTAATTCGGATTCACTAATTTAAGACACTTTTAAAATAAATTATTATATTGTTATGGAGTTTAACATCTTGTAATTCATAACAATTAGTAAAGGATTTTCTCTGGTGGTGCTAATGTTATTTAACAATATTGTGTCTAAAAATTACATTACTCAATATTACTCAATAAGAATTTTTTTTTTTTTTTTAATAATGTAATGGGTAACACTTTAGAATAAAGTTCCGTTGCAAGTCATTTATAAGCAGGGGCGGATCTACCGGGGTGGCACGGGGTGGCAATTGCAACCCTAAAAAAAAGCCTTGCCACCCCATTTGCCACCCCAGCTCTAGTGCCCCGTATATTGATAGTGATATTAATGTCTGCATCTT
>JAUCMU010000024.1:8938672-8957649 GCA_032275025.1 Enteromius treurensis
ATTGTTGCCACCCCTCATAATTTTAATGCCACCCCCTTGCCACCCCATGAATAATTTTCTAGATCCGCCCCTGTTTATAAGTGATTAGTTAATGATGAAATGTTCATCTACAAAACATTCACAAATGATTAATAAGTGATTAATTATGTTTAGTTAATTAATTCATTTCCAAGTTGTGCTATGATTTATTTACAAGTCATTTACAAGTTGTGCTATGTTGAAAAGCACAACAAAATTGTTTTTTTTTTTATTTAATAAAGTGTGTAAACCCTTTGTCTTATTAGGACAGATGATAGTGTGCTGTGTGGAGTGTGTGGGATCTACTGATAATGTGAACTAGTTTTACCCTCAACTGAATTTCACATGAGGTGCACAGTGCTAAAATACTCCATGTGTTTACCATCTTTACCCAATATATCATCTGTCTGTTATTCTAAAGTGTTACCATGTAATGTTGTAGAATTAAGTAACTAACTATTTAGGGCTTTTATTAAAAAAAAAAAAAAAATGAATAGAAAAGTACTATAAAATATTTTAAATGCACATTGATTCATGATGGAAAAAATACATTAATTCGGAGAAGAAATCATGATTTTCAGCTATTTAAGACACTTTTAAAATAAACTATTATATTGTTATGGAGTGTAACATCTTGTAATTTATAACAATTAGTAAAGGATAATAATAATACATAAATTAAAATAATAAAAATATAACCATTTGGAGAAAAAAAAAGCAGAAAAAAATAATGACTTTATTTTTGCATGGACACCAAATCTTCCCCCAATTATAGAATCGGCCATATATATAAATATATATATATATATATATATATACATATATATATATATATATGTATATATTAGCCTTTTATCAACTCAGTTGTACCCCAACTTTGGAAAACATGATCTTGAACGTCATCATTATAATTACAAAAAATAATGATTTACATTACAGTTTCAATGTCCCACATATGTTGCTACTGTACAATTATTAACAATAATGTGTATGTGCAAGCACCTTATGTTATGTAAAATGTGACATATTGTAAAATAAAAGCACATGATCATATGTGAATCACTGAACCACTCCCTTAGCCAATTCCTTCAAAAACATTTATTCATTCACAAATGAAAAAGAAAAATGTATTTATGAGTAAATAACTGAATCATTTACAACACTACTGACTGATTCTTTAAAGGATTTTTGTTCTGTTGGTGCTAACATTATTTAACAATATTGTGTCTATTACTGCTTAGGTATATATCAAGCAATGGTACTACAATGACCAATGGCTGAAGAAATTAACTGATGAAGACCTGATGGTCGAAACATTGTTTTAATAAAGTTTTCTTGGAGCAGTTACAGTACATCAATGTGTGGACATTTCGTCTATTTTGTTTGTGTTTCCCCCATTTTTGTCCCACACCTGAGCCCTTGTTTATGGGCTGTGCACACCTTTTTTGTATTTTGGACTTTGAAGAAATTAACCAGCCGCATAAGTGCAAAATGAAACTCATCTCTCTGATAAGAACAGCAAAGACACTGCTCTCAGCAGGCTGTTGCGCAATACGCCTCCACGTCCAGATGAGCATAATATGATTTGTATTTGTGTCTGTTTTAATCGCTCCAGCTAAATGAGAATTTAATTGCTTTGCCACCATTTTTGCGTCCAGCCACACAGAGGATCTGGCCACCTCGCACACATTCCCTAACGCTCCGCAATCCCTAAAATGAGTTTACACTGTTTATATGTTAGAAACCCAGTAAACAAATAAAACAAATAACAGGAGGGGAGTAGTGATTTACTGTGTTTGCCTTTCAACACCCCCCTTTCCCCCCCAAACCCAAAAATCCCCACGTTTTGCAACACTAGCCAATGTTTACCAAAGTTTAGATAATCTCATTTGCATATTAGATGTGATTAGCACAGTTCATTGTCAGGATTACGCTTATTGGGTTACACAGTCGCATAGCATGAGCGGATGGATAGATCTGTGTTTTTGCGGCACAGAGGCCAGCAGCGTGCTAATGAGCGCACCTATGTAAATGAGTTAAATTGTGAATATGAGTAAAACAATCTCCTCTTTCACTCTGCTGGGTAACACAAACCCCTAAAACACACATACCCATTTATGATCGGGGGGACTATAGAAACTATATTTTTCTAAAGCCAGTTTTAGAATCCAGTGTTTTGTCCAAGTAAAACACATTTAATTTATGGGCTAAGAGTTCAAGGCTAATGCTTTGCACACATGCTCCTCACTATTGATGTTGTCTGCACTTTAACTGTTGTCTTTTCAACTGACCCTTGGTTTACAAGCAGATATAAGCCAGCGCTGGCCCTTTAAGAAAATGTCGCACTAGAGAGATGGAAAGAAACAGTAGCGCCGAAACTTTTTTTGATTCTGTTTCACGTATAGACTTTTTAAAAGTAATATTAATATTGTTCTAACATATCAGGCAATTATCAGTTTTGGCTGATATTTCAAAGTAATATCTGTGTTGGAAATCAGTCAAAATTATTATATCATCAGCTGCTGATTAAAGCAGTTTATGTCGTATCAATCAAAAATGGAAATAAAAAAAAGGTGCTGGACATTTACAGTTAACTCTTACATGGAATTAAAAGTCTCTGGTCTAATCAGAAGTATTATCAAAATTACATTTGGAATCTTTGAGAGGTTTGAGAAAATGTGCATGTTTTGAGTGTTCGTGAAGGGGCCACAGCTGTGGTCGTTTCTCTGGCGACCCTGCGGCCCTGTGTCCCCTGCGCGGGCTTCCCTTTTACATCTGCTACAGCTGGAGAACAGCGTATCACACACTTTGCACCTGAAGGCATTCATACGCACGCACACATACACACACTCACAGATGCATGAACACTCACACACATGGTTGACCCTAGGTCTCAGAGCCCTTAGTGAGCCCATGTGTCAACTCTGGGCACTCTTACCTTCTGTAAAATGTATAGCCTATATCTCTGTGTGTGTGAAAGAAAATGAGCATTTTTTACAGTATGCTGTCGCTGGGTGTTTCTTCATTTTGTCAGCTGTTTTGGTCATGTGATATTTATTAAGTGAACATCATTAACATTTCTGTCCATTTTTATCTATTGTGTTTAACAGCATTCTGTAGTGTAACTAACTTTTTAAAATACTTTTCGGAATAAACGTTTGTGCAGTCATGACAAACATTTATAGAATTTTATACATCCAAAATACACAGTTAAATAACATTCTTCCATCATATTAAAATGGAAAAGCGTTGTGTTAATAAAAAACAAACAAACAATATCTATCTATCCATCTGCACACAAACACATGCATGCATGCATATGTTTATGAAAAATATGTTATGTTTATATGTTAATATATACACAATTTATATAATTTATATGTTATATGTATATATATATATATATATATATGTGTGTGTGTGTGTGTGTGTGTGTATGTGTGTTATTATTTATTATATATAATATAAACACTAATATTAATATTTATCACTATATTATTAATAATATTATAAATAATATGTTTATAAAATAACTTTCTAATACTTTTTTAATATGTTGATTTGGTGCTCAAGAAACATTTCTTATCATCAGTATTGAAAACAGTGTAGCTTAATGTTTTGTGAAAATGGTAATTTTTTTTAATTTTTTCATGATAGAATGTTGAAAAGAACAGTATTTAAAACAGTAATATTTTCTAACAATGAAAATATACAGTAAATATAAAAAATATAAAAAAATCTTACTGATCCCAAAACTACAAATAATAGTGTACATACTTACATCTTTTGTAACTTTGATGTGTTCATAAAACAAACAGAAAAAAGTTCTGGTATATAAAAGTGCCCATAGTTGAAGAAACTCCCAGTCACCACCTCAGTGTTGTGTAATTGACCACTCGCTGACGGTGTCAAACTGCATATTTTCTGTTTAACCAAACATGACACAATACAAACGCACATTTTGTTTGGGTTCAATACAAATGTTGTAATCGAAAGGTGTGCAATAAACAATAAACCTCAATAAAATCTGCGAGGATACCCTACCAATGTTGCGTTTGACTTTTTTAAACACATTATCTCATACAGAGAGAGAAAGTTCCCAGCCCTGTTCCTCCAAGCAGCATTGGTGCTAGACTGGCACATTAACTCCTCTTGACCCTCTATTCTCACCTGTAATAAAGCAGAGGACGAGCCCCCACTCTTCATTCACACACATACTCCACACCCAGCAGAGAACAGAGCAATGGGCTTGAGAATATCCATGCTCATTAGCCCAGCTTCTGTCTCCACATAGTCTACTGTGTGTGTATGTGTGAAGTCTCAGGTGGCACACAAGGCAGATGAAAGTGTGGAAAAGCAAGAGTAAGATATGTGACATTGAACCAGTGGTGTGGGCGCCAGCTGCTCAGGTCTAGTGTGTGTATGTGTGAAGGTGGATGGAGTGGGGCCATCAGTTCACAGCCTGTGAACCTCTCATTAGACTCTTTCTCACCGAGACTTGAGCTGAGAGAGAAAGGTGGGGGAAACTGTCAGTACACATGATCACAGGCCTCGCCTCTACACACACACACACACACACACAAAATAACAAACGTCATACTCATTGCACGTGACTGCTATGTCCAGACACACACACAATCGTGTGCAGAGCTAGCACTCAAGGAATAGGACTCTAAAACACTTAATTTCTGTCTCCTTCCGTCACTGCTCTCCTTCTGTGAGAGTGTACGCTAAGTCTAAATCTAATAACCAAGAGTGACAAACTGGTAGAAAGTGAGCTGAAAGAGAACCCGAGAAATGATTTTGGAGTGTTAAATTTGCAAGGAAATAATCTGAGTGACCTCACAGCACAGGAAGTTTACTATTCTCCTTATTTTCATCCAAACAAGACCAGGTTAATTTATTTCCTATAAATAAATAAAATGCAAAGAATAAATATTTGCAATAAGTTATTTATAAAATTAAATAAATTAAAATACACTTGAAATGTTTTGTTTTTTTTTAAACAAGAATTTTTTTTTAAATAAAATTAACTGTCTACATTACTGTAAAAAAAAAGAGGGGGCTCAAGTACTGTATAACAAGTATAACAACCCGGTCTCATCAAAATGTGTATTGATAGTACGAGTTTGTGCTTTGATTTTACATACTGTTTATATGCAAAAATTGACTTTGGTGTGGTTGTGGGGTAGAAGCGTATCATATACGCGAAAACTGTGTATCATATGCATGCTAACAAAAAGCATATCAATGGTACACAAAAACTGCATTATATGCTCGCCAAACATGTGTCTATCATATGCACGCCAAAAAGTCAGTTTTTGTGTATCAATTTTTATTTAGCATACTAAGTCTAACTATAAAGTATATGATTTGATCTTGGAGTGTTTGTACTTAAATCCATCATCTGGAAGTTACTTTGGATGAAATCGCCTTCTTAATGACTAAATATAATTGTAAATGTAAATGGGTAAAAACATGATTTACGCGGAAATGTGTAAACGCTCACAATTTTAAATGTATTTGGGCGTACTGTAAGTTTTTGAAAATGTAAGCTGTTCTTGCAGCTTGCTGTTTTAATTGAAAGAATTTGGATGATGACTGGTGATCTTTTGTATGTTAATGACATTTATCAGAAGTCTTTTACAAGGCAGAGAGCTGTAACCATTCAATTGTGCCCATTTGTTTTGTGATTTCACATCACAAAAGCTTATTATAGTTATAAAGTAAGTTCACCTTATTTAGCACACTAAGATGAGCTAAAACAAAGAAATAACCCGATTTTTCTATGTTTACATGTATTTCAATTAACTGCATGTTTTCCCTTTTAAAAATGTAAATTAATATCGACAAGCTGTATGATTTGTGAAGGCCTAAGACTCAAAAATGTAGTTAAGCTAATTTCATAATTTGTTTCAGGAGGACATCAAAACATAGAAATTTAAAACAGGATTTTATTAGTCCGGTCATGCAAAGTTTCTACGGCAAGAGGTTACACATGCATTAGAATGTTTAGTCCAAAAGTGTGTTAACTTAGGGGAAATATTGATGGATTTTATTGGTTTACATTACATTTCTTCAGAGAGATTTATTAGGTGTTCATTCTGTCTTAAATTATGCAGCACGGAGAGCATGTCAGTAGTGAAAGCTGTAAATGTAAAATGATAACTAGATACAACTAACAATTTTGACCTAAGGTTGTCTACAAAATCTATAAAAGCCCTGTTTACACAGAAAGGAAGCTGAAAAGGATGACAGTGACCTAAACGCTCACTGCACAGTGCGATTTCAGCACATTTAGTGCCTGGTTAAACTGGATTGCAGGTGTTTAGTGACTAAGACGCAGGCTTTGTGCTGAAATACAACGCACAAAAGTGACACAACCCTTTCGTGAATTCACCTGTTCTGTATTTTCTCACAGTAAATCTGGACATACAGTGTGTGTGTGTGTGCAGTATAGAGCAGGGGCTGTATGTGTGTGTTTGTGTGTGTTTTGGAATAGAGATGTCTATGCTCTCCTTCTCTCTCTCTCTCTCTTTCGGTTATCGATCGTCCAGCACTTTGAGAACAAAGAGTTAATCCTTGAAAGGCCAAACAGCACAGATTCCTTCTCAGTCATGAAAGTTTAAAATGTCTTCTTTTTTTGTTTGGCCCTATGAGACGTGTACTCAGTGTAGCTGGCTGTGTGACCCGGGGCACAATGGAGATCCAATACCCAACCCTATTCATCCTACATTCAACCAGTCAATACCTATTATTAGATACTGCTGGCCTATCCGCCCAGTTATGGCACAGAAAACTAGGTTTTCAGATTGGCCGGTGGAGGAGGGGAGAGTTGAAACTCCACCCTATCTCATACTCACTAACACTCTTTTCGAGGCCTGGATTAGCTTTAATTGCATACATAATGCAGAACAGATGCAAGCATTATTCCAGCTCACACATTCCTGCTTTGGAATGATTCATAGATTCATTCTGGGATATTATTATTATTATTATTTCCATGTATTTTATTTGCATCCCAAATTATCTTTATTTGCCTCTTTAATTGTGTGTGTGTGTGTGTATGTGTATATATATATATCAATCACATTTTTGAGTTTTTGTCATGTAAATAAAGCACATTAAAATTAAATACTGAACAAAACAAAACAAACTAATACTTTGAATGAATTTATTCATTCCACTAAAACACTCTGAAGGTATAATTTTAACTTACAAATAAAAAAACTTACATTATTTACACACTAATTAATTGTGTTTGTAAAATTAAGTCTTATGGCTTTGGAATGACATGAGTGTCAGAGCTTTACTTTAGGGGGGCTGTAACACATTTTTAGACTGGGGGGGCAGTATAGTCCTAGCACTATAAGGAGTTATTTACTGTATATGTCTTACTGTAGCTAAAAACAAGATATTATGAATATATACTGAAATAATAAAGAAATGTTCTCACACTTTTTTTGTCTGTTTTACCTTTTCCCTCCTTAAATTATTCTGCCTACACTCCTTCACACAGTAACTAGGCTAACCCCCCAAAAATATAATCACATAAAAAATGCAATATCAGAAATTAGCTCTGTGAACGATGAGGTCCAGCTATGAATATTTTAATGTTTAAAGCTTAGATATTTGTTTTGGGGAATTTTAATTTAGTTTGCGTCTTACATTTTCTCTTTCTTTTTTATATGGTGTGTTTTATTTTATTTTATTATTTTTTTTATTGGAGAGTTACGTGAGCCTGTGCTGTTGTCTCATTGTTGTGATTCATAGGGTAATTGTCGTGAAGTGGGCCGGCCTGCATTCTCCCAGGTTCTCCTCATCTGGGCAGCTAACACACTTCGGACCAGTGTGATGAGTAATGCGGCACTAGCTGCCTCTCTGACAGTACTGGGCCACTGCTTAAGCTGAGCCCAGGAAGAAGGAGCTTGTTTGCTAATAGGTAATAAATTGTCGGTTTAATTATAACAGCAAGGTAATTACAATCGAGGAAACACCTAGACCCAGAGGGAAGAAAAAGGAGGGAGAAATTCCTATTAGAGAAACAATGGCTACACTAAATTGTGTTGCTGACTTTGCTGCAGAAAAAGTGCTGCAGAAATAAACGGAAATGGAGCTGAAAGATGTGATCGTGGTCAGCTTCTGACCTGCTTTAGACCTCCGTTTGTCCTTCAGTTTGTAAAGGCCACATTTTCGTGACAGACCTCCCTGATAAACGTGCCTACCAGAAGAGCAGCGAGAGATGCATGAGGAAAGAGTAAAATGGAGCGCCAATCCTTACATCTGTTGTTTCTGATTCTGCTTGTGTTTCAATTCGTTACTCGGCACTGTCCAGTTTACTGGCCATTTTCAGGGCTTCCCCATTGTCCAAATCATTCCAGTTCACTGAAGGACTGACAAGGTAACATATAACACTGTTTAAATATACAATTTCACAAAATCCTTAAATTCTATTTTCTGTTTGAACTTTCTGTTCATCCAAAAATGTTAGGCAGCACAACTGTTCTCAACACTGAAAATAATAAGATCAAATCAGCAAATTAAAGTGATTTCTGAAAGATCAAATGACAGTGAAGACCAAAGTAATGATTCTGCAGAATTAATTGCACTTTAAACTAAATTTACAATTTAATCGGTTTAAATTGCAATAATATTTCATAATTTATTGAATTTTGGTCAAGTAATTTCAGAAATGCTCAAAACATTCAAAACCTTTCCGACTTCAAACTTTTGAACAGAAGTGTGCGAAAAAAAAGCCTTTTTAAATAGCATTCCAATTATGCACGAAAGGGAATTTTTTTTACTTGTTCCATTATGTGTATATGTTTTATTTAATACAAAATGCAGGACAGGCACATATTTCTCTGCGGCACAGTCCAGTGTAAACATTACTTATTAAACACATTTTACTGAAAAACTCCTTCGGTATAATCACCTGAAACAAAGCCTAGGATGCGTGAAGTAGCTCATAATCATTTGTTTCTTTGAGCGAGAGTGACTCAGGACGTTGCGAGTGCGTACACGAACTCAAATCTCGCTTGTCGCATGCTTGTGCGACCCCAATCATCGTTTTTGTTCAGTGCGGAGTGATAAAAGATCAGAAAAGGACTCTTCAACATGAGTTACTCCCCCGCCCTCTGCAGTTAATTGTACGAGCTAATGATGTGCGGCCCAACGGGGGGTCATCAATCACATGTCTCAACCTTTTCATCTCAGCCTTTAGCAGCGGCCTCAGCAGTAGCCTCTCATAGCATATGCTTTTAAAATGTGTCCGACTGTGTGAAAGTTGTGTCTGGATGGAAGGATGAAGCTCGCAGGCTCCTCTCTTTGTCAGCACCACTTGGCTTCAAACTCTTGCCGCGGGTCTAAGGACATTGGTTCTCCAGGCATCCGACACCTCGGCTCAAGCTCGGTTGAGTCCCTCTGTGTGACAAGGGACAGACAGATGAGTGGTCAAGTTTGCATGTGTGTTCAAACATGCGTACGACCACAAATTTGGACCATTAGATGTCAAAATTGGATGCACTGCCGATGTCTTTTCCAGTATTTTTAAAAGGCGGTAGAGTCTTAAGTCCATCTGAGAAGTCACGAGACAAAGGCACGCTCCTCTTTCTCACTAAATCATCATCGTCTAGCCCTCCCTGCGGTCTGTGACAGGCCCAGAGACTTCACAGAGAACCCGGCCACATCTAAACTGCCCTCAACGCTTGTGTGTGACCAGCTCTGGGGTACGTCTCTTAATCCCATCAATTCAGTCCTGCCATGACTCCACCGTCGCCTCCGAACCTTGTCTGCAGTCATTACCCTATCGAGCCTCCATCTGAACACACACATTCATGCGCACACACAGGCTAACCACAATCCCAGAGAACAAGAGGACAGACTGTTTCGGCCTTTTGAGAAAGAAAAGAACACAAAATCTCCTGTGAGAAACATACACAGAGAGAGGAACGTTTGCAAAAGAACCAGGGCTTTGAGAAAAATCTTGTAGCGGAGTATTCATATTTTTTATGTGAATTTTTCAGGGTTATAAATATTTCAGGCAAAACTGTTTTATTAAATGTATTTACCCCATTTCAACCTTGAGGAACCCATCAAGATTCGGCCTCATTAAATTTGTGTTCCCACAAGGGGAGGTAAAAATTCTGACATTTTCATAGAATCGATGGAGAAGACATCAGCCCATGAAACATCCTCTCAGTTTGAGCTACAGCAAAACCAAATGTGGCAATAAAAGATATGAAAAACATCCCGAAAACAAACACAGTGTACAAATAGATGCTACAGCAGACCAGAACTGCAATACAAGTACAAGAAGCTCAATAAGAAATCTTTTAAGCTAAATTTGAGTTTATCAGGGTTCATTTCCAGGACTAGATTCATAAAATAAATAAAACATCAAAATATTTATCTTATGAAAAATTGCATCTATGCTATCTTACACCAGTACAGTGTGTGGTGGTAAATGAGTCACTGAATCGTTCATTCATTAAACTGATAAATTTAAAAAAGACAAATTAATTCAGGAATGAAACAATTGACTTGCTGAATTCAGAAACTCTCACTACATTTACCATATCTTTCTATAGCATAGTACGTTGTTGTCAGTTATGCATAGCCCTTTAGGACTCAGTCACTGAATCATTGAATCATCTGAATTATTAAAAAAACGTTAATTCAATCAAAAACAAAACACCGCTGTTGTATGTTGCTAAGAAAAGAAGTGCAAAAATAGGTTAAGTATCAATATTGCGTCCAAAATTTAAGATACTTGATATTAAATAAGCAATATCCAAAATCTCGCTTGCTCATTTATGTGATGCTACTTTTAATAATAATAAGCATAAACCAATAAAGGTTGGAAAAAAATTAGATCGTCATTTCAATATTTATATTGAATGAAAAGAAATATGCATCTTCTTTCAAGTAACTTTAGTGATAATAAAATATTGATATATTTTTATGATTATTTCTACTAATATGTATTATTTCTAAAAAAAATATTTTTATTTATTTATTGTTTTTACTGGATGGGTAGAAGACACAAAGTCAGATTTAAAATGATTCAGCGGGTTTGTCCTAAAACCGTTCCAGCGACGGTCCCCCAGGTTCCTTGCGGCGACATATGTGGGGTTGTTAATAATCCGTGTTATTTGTTTAGTCACTCTCAGTCTGTGACACAGGATATGGGACCACTTTTGATAAAAAGAGACAGCAACTGCAGGTGCCCTACCCTGACAGTGACTGAATGGGGGCAGGATGTACACTGACAAGCCTTGTCAAACAGGTGATCTCACACGTCCACACACAACAGCGCTGTCCGCACGCACACTGACACAGCCGTTGTGACACGGATGGTGCCACTGACAGTCACGTCACCTGTGAGCAGGTGCTGTTGAGACGCACACACCCCGCGATGCTCTGGACGGGCGAGAGAGGTGAGAGAGGCTGTCAGTGCGGCCGCGGATGCTGATTAAGCAACAGCGATGGAGTCAGTCCAGACACCGGCCACATGGGAGTGCAGTAACACATTGGTGCAACTATATCCACTGCCAAGCAACACAATGCAGTTAAAACTCTGTGAACAAGGTCTTCTGCATTTGTTGTGAGTGTCTTTTATACACTTAGACAAAGGTCAAGACGCTTTCTACCCAGAGGAGCTGAGCTAGCCAGATAGCACCCTTGCCGTTGTCCTATTTTAGAGATCTCCATAGGCGCAGCACTTACCGTGGAACCTTGGCCTTCTTATTCAAGGCAGATTTATAGCATGCCATGTGGAGATCAATAAGAGAACAATGTGGAGATATGGAAGCACAAAAGCCGTCTCTGAGAATTTTTGGACAGTAAGGGCTTCCTGCTAGGAAAAGGGACAATGGAGGAATGCCCTGACAAACCAACGCATTCATCTAAAGGAGCTTGACAAGCGGTTCTGTAATCATAAAAAGAGAAGAAAAAAGGAAAACAAAACAAAACATACAAACAAAAAAGCCTTGATTATTATTTTGGACAACTTTCAAATAGCTGGTCGCAATGAAATAATGGAAGTGCAGTTTCATGGTCTTAAGTGAAAGAGTACAAAAAGACGTTCAAAAGCAGGAGAGAATAAAAATGAGACAGTCCAATGCTCTTATGTCACCTGGGGAAACGCATTTGCCCATTAGATGTTGACCCGATTTAAAAGCGCAGCTGTGAAGGTATCTTAGAGTCAGACACCTTCAGCGTACCTCCTTCTTTTCTTCATCTCTTCCACTTTCTATTCCCGCTGTTGATATCGCAAGACTCCTGTGTGAGGCTCTCTCTCTCTGAGGTTATGGCTCTCTGTCAGAAAGATGTTTGTCTTCTGTGCTTAGTGTCAGGATAAGAGAAGAAGGTGCCGTGCCCCAGTTGGGCTTCATTAGGACTGGGCCGTCGCTGCACGTCTTCAGGCACCCACGCTGTGCCACTCAACATTAGGCTTATTAATTCACACACAGCTGCCCTCTCTCTTATTCTCGGTTGTTTGGGAGTCAGTCTAGCCTGTGGCCACCGAGGGACAAATCCATTTTAGCAGACACTGCAAGTCAAAACCCATCCACACTTGGCCAAACATTTTCTGGAGCAGAAAGTGGACAGAACTCTCCTGCTCCCATTTTTTTTTCATTTTCATTTCCATGTGTGATCCTTCTTTACTGGCTGGCAACTCGCTGTTTGTTTTATCCCAGCACCAGTACAAGGCCACTCTATTGTTTTTAGCATTCAGAAAATTGGCACCAAGCTTCCAGAATTAATCGCTTTGCTCTAAAATGTCCCTTTTTCCACTGAAAATGGATTTTGGCAATTTATGCAACATGATTTACCATTTCATCACAACTTAATCTTACTGAATTTAATTTACTGTAATGTCAGACATCAACTTCTGTCTGGTAATCAAGCAACATACTGTATTTCTGGGGCTGTATACAGCTCAACAATGGCTACAGTAGTACTCAAAACCATAGACATTGAACTAAAACACCACAAAATAATTCATTTCACAAACATTTAACCCATTCTTTCCATCCATTATTTAAAATGAATTAAATAAATCAATTTAACATTTTCTAGAAGTGCTTTCTCCCTTTCAGATGCAGTCATTTTTATATCAGCAAACACGCTCTGCAGCTTTCTCGTATTATCTTCATCCCTTTGACCTCCACACATCTTTTCTCCTCCCTCGCTGTCTTTCTCTCTACACCTCAAGAGCTCCAGTGACCAGGCCTGGGCACAGCCAACAGCACCGCTGAAATGTTTGGACATGAAACGTTAACCGGCGGCTTGGATTTTCTTTCCCCAGCTGGCTACTCTCGCCTCCTACCTCCTTTTGATGAGCCACAAGGAGCGTTTAGACCCTTTCCACACCTCCTAACTGTAAGCCTACGCGAATCCCGGCCTTGCTTTCACACGTGTGGCGGAGTGGATTTTGCGGCAGGGCTGTAGGGGCCGTGGGAGTAACTTTAGCCCCTGAGTGAGAGCCACCTCACCACATCAAGTCTTGGAGTCAGTGGGCACTGCCACCTCCAATTTAACCTCTCTAACGTGACACTAGCCAGGAAAAACCAGCTCCAGAGAAGCAATCGGAGCTGGAACAGAATAAGAGACATTCAAAGTGTGATCTCCTTCAACAGCAAGGTTCATTTTTCACTTTTTCCCTGCAGTGGATTTGTTTTCTCTCAGCAGAGCCAGGGGATAAAGGGCTGTTGGGTAATAATGAGGGGTGACCAGGGATGTTGAACGCTCTAAGATATGTGGAAAGTGTCAGGCGGTCCAGTGTGGAGTTTCAGTGTGCCTTCTGAGCAGCTGAATTAAATAGCTGGCCGCAGTATAATCACAGGGAGGATTCAGGCCCATATGTAACTCTATCTTTGACCTGTTTTTCCAGCCAAAGGGTTTCTTGTTATCACTGTTTTATTTTGCCAGGAGTCATTTGCTTTTATTTACTTATTTATTATCTACAAAAGAACATTTACAGAGAATGCTGACTCCCTTTTCTCCACAAAGCAATTGAGCTACTGGATACGTGATGCCAGCAACTATTTGTTAAAAATGGTTAAAATGTACATAGTCAATTAGAACAGTTTAAGTGTAAAGTGTAAAACTATTAACGCATTTCTTTTTTTTATTATTATTTACATGATGTTACAAGAAAAAGCATGTTTTTTAATGGTTTTTGATATTATATCTGCTTTTAATGTTTTCAATGTTAAATATCTTAAATAAGCAATATTATAGTCCAATAACCAGGATAAATACAACAACAAAACCATAGACAAAACCAGATGAACCTCTTTGAACTAGTTGATTATTTGCATATTTTTATTTCTGGGTGAACTATACCTCAAAATGTCAAAAACTAAAGACCAAATACCAAAAACATCTATTGGCACCTCTATTTACCAAAAAACCTGGAAGAATTTCCACAAAAAAATATTCAGCACCATATCAGCATTTAGAACGATTTCTAAAGTATCACGTGAGACTGAAGAAAAAAAAAAAATCAGTATTAGCTTCAGAAATGAATTACAATATTTTTACAATATTACGGTTTTCAATGTTTGATTAAATAAACACAGCTTTGATGAGCATAAGAGGCTTATTTAAAAAACAAATAAACATCTTTTGTGTGGCAGTGTTGAAATACATCATTGCCAAATATTGTTTGAAAATTTGGTAACAGCTTTTTGTAAATTCTAGATGCCACTGATGATCGCAAGAAGCCAACCAGCTTCTTAGCATATTCAATCTTTCACACACGTCTCTACTTGAAAAACCAGACGGCACGCACGGACATGCACGACTGACCCTCTCAAATTTAGCTTGTGCTGTATTTTGGGTTCATCGCCGCATGCAGCCAAAAACCACATTGTGGGATTCGGAACATAGCGCGAAAGACATGTCCTGGGCTGGTTTATGCCCTGATCCTTTGCATGCATGCTGATGAGAGTGGCTGCTGTCGAAGCAGCGTGGGACAGAACCCGGCGCAGGTCAGCAGAGACTGACATCCAAAGAGATCTGAGCAGAGGCACAATAAGGGAGGCCGAGGAGCTCACAGCAGCGAGACAGGCCGAGAGACAGACAGGGGGCATGCTGCTCTGGAAACAGCGGGGTGAAAGCCCCTGGGCTCTTGATCATGCGGCCTCTTCAGATGAATTACTTATTAGGGAATATGTGCAGAACGTGGGCTCCTTCCAGCCTGTGATCTTCCTGCCAGTTTAGCCAAAGTCCTCTCCTCCCCTCAGCCAGCCAGACTTTATCTGGCATGGTCCTGAGCCCCAAGCTCTCCACGCCAACACAAGACACGCCGTGGAAAGAGAAAGAAAGAAAAGATGAAGAGTGAGATAGGGATAAAGAGAGGAAGCGAGAGAAGTCAGAGAGAGAGTGCTTTCATTCTCCTGGTCTGGCCTGGGCCTTTTTGACACGTGTAGAACCGCAGTGCACACACACACACACACGCCGTGCGCTCGCCACAGCATTGCTTTTCTCTTTACAGGCAGTGTTTGCTGTGTGTGGTGAGGGCAAGACTGGCACGGGCCAGACGGAGGTCTGATGCACTGCCAGGGAAAATCGATTAAGAGAAATCCACCAAATCATATTGCGTGAGAAGTTTGAGCCGGTGGCTGGCAGCGGCAGGGCTGCAGCTGATGAAGAGGGCTCTCTCTTTACTGCGGTAAATACTGTGACTTTGTGTGTTTTTTGTATTTTTTTACTGCGATCACCAGACCGCCGGTCAGGAACAAAGACCGCTGGCACAGATGGCTTTAAGAAATGCATTTCCAGCCATCAGCGCCGAGACATGTTAATGAAAACCAGATTGCGACTTTAAAACAGAGAGTTAGAAAAGCTGAAAAAGAAGTGAGATAGGAGGCGTGAAAAGAGGCTAAGCAGACTTATAAATAACTTCTTCATTCTAAATAATTGACTATGCAAAAATCAATAGCCCTACTACGTGAAAACAATCGATATCGAGTCTAAGTAGTATAGAGAACAGCATAAAACGCTTTAGAGTTTCTCTGCTAGTCTATCACACAGACAGGACAGAGGGCAAAAATGCTACTTTGCAGTAAACACTATTCACAGTATTTCAGCAGAGACATTAAAAATAACTCCAAACAAGCTAAAATGACAAGATTCAAATTAAATAGTTCAACTACCGCCAAGCTTCTACTCAGATGAATAAATACTTGTAGCGACTAGCAATAAAAAAATGACTAACAATAACTTGCAATATAATGTAGAAGTATAATATAAATGCACATAGATTAGTGCAATTGCAGCATTTAGAATAAAATATATTAATAACAGTAATTTATATATGTATAATTATCACAAACACATATTTATTTGATTCATTTATCAGATTATGATTACAATAGCACTGATTACACAGCACTAGAAAATTCACTGCCACAAACAGCAGCTTTTTACTTTAATAGAACATGCTGGGGCTTTAAATGAATCAGTGAATCGTTTATTTGACCAGTGAATCATTTAATGTTCTTCAAATAAACTTCACTAAAGAATTCACTAAAATGCAACAGATTTTTCAACAGAGTGTTTAATTGATTCTGCAGCAAGCCCAACTGTAGACATGAAACGATATGTGATGATAATTACAACATTATAGTATACTGTAGCTGCAAGTTCTGCAAAAGCATTACTGAAAAACTACACTAAATGCAACTGAGCTAAAAATAAGATTTTTTTTTTCATATACAAGCAACATCACGTTACTCCTCAACCCTGGTTCGTATATGTGAATGTGGAGGTGAAGGGATATGTGAGGAAGCTTTGTTATGTCCTTCCACAGGGAAGCAATGTGAGTTTTACCTGTGGGGGTTTAGCTCTATAGAGGCGAGTGCAGCGCTCCTAACGCGCGTTGGCAACACGAGGCTCTGGGCCACTTTAACACCCAGCGCAAATCCAGAGTGAAACAATCATTTCACACAACTTCTGTTTCTGTCATGTTGAGAAATGTAATTTAAGGCCAGCAAACGCGACCCCCAGGTTATTCTCTCCTCTTTTTCTCCTTCTCGGCCCACATCACAGCTGTGTCTGAACAACACACCGCTGTATCTGAAGGGAACAAGATTATTGTGAATAATAGGGTTAAAAAACAATCACAGTCTCATCTTGGTGAGCGAAAGAGAGGGAGGGAGGAAATGAATTTAAGTGTGTCAATGGTCAAATCAAGAGATTTCCTCCGGATACCACAGGCAGGGAAAAAAAGAGAGTGTATAAGAGAAGACATAGATACATAAAGATAAGGAAGAAGAGGAAAAAAAAAAAAAACGGAGCATGATTAGTTGCCCTAGATTTTTAAATTTATCTCCTGTTTTGGGCATTAAGTAAAATAACCAAAGTAATATAATCAACTGGCCCCATTACGGAAAGTTCCCATGTAGGGCAATTGAACAAAGTGCCGTCCTCAAAGTGTGAAGGAGCCGAAATCAGGTCGTTCCTGGGAGCCATCGGTAATGAACCTCATCAGACGGGGGAAGTGCGCGTGTGAGCCGATTGCACTGACCTGAGAGCAATGCTACATGGCACCGAAGCAAATGTTGCATGCTAATTCAATGCGACTCAAAACAGCCCAACATGCTGCAGTTCTGCTCGGAAACGCCTCTTCTCTGACACTGTCTGGTCAGTGCTGGCTGTTAGCATTAGGATAGTATCCGTTATGGCTTTAAAATAGTGTTTAGTGATGGACTCTGATGTGTGTGCACTTTTTATCTATGGTTAAAATTGTATTTCTGGTGAATACACACCGTCAGTTGTTTATTGGTCATCTTTAAACTGAGAAAGCTCACTCCAGCAAAGTTTAATTAGATTAGTCTGCACATCCCGGACACACTCTGCCCTTCTGAGGTACACTGGCCTCTTGGCCTGTGGTTGCTGCATTCTTGCCCTAATCAAATTAACTCTCCATATTTAGGCAAATAAACAACACTTATCTGCGCACAGTTTATGTGGCCAGCGGAGGTAGACAGTGACCTCTCCCTTCGATCGATCTCAGAGTGGACTGGTGAGGGACTGGCCCACATTAGAAACACAAACACTTCCACTTCCTCTCTTACAGATAAAGACTGCTGTGACAAACTGAAACACTTAAAGTAAACCCAGTTTCTCTAAAGTGTTAGTATTTTTAATAATGATGATCTTATCAAGTACATCATGGACAGGTTAAAATGTAGGAGAAGCAACAATGAAACATTCTACACTAGAATGACTATATTTGAAGGATTCATTTCAATCACAAAAAAACACAAGATAAATATGTTCATACTGTATGAATACGTACATTTCTATAACAAAATAAACACAACACAATGACAGTGTAATTTTTACGTACTGCAGCTGTTTCAAAGATAAATGTCCACTGAGTGGTGCTAAAACACAGATTTAATACATGAACCCTGGCGCATTTTGATCAGGCAGATATAGGTACATATGGCTGTGTTTTTATTACACTGCCTCAGGTACATAGAGCTCCTCGTCTCTCAAATACGTCTCTGTAAACATCTATAAAAACCCATAGATATGAAGCTGCTTATGTGTGATGCTAACATTCAAATGCATCAGTTTTTAAATATCTCAGCATACTAATACTCTCATAACATGATATTCTTCAAGTAATTGTGTGAAAATTACACTTTTTTTTGTCGAAACTATAAATCTATGTGAAAAAGAATAAAATGTTCTTATTGGTACGCTTTCTTTCCTGCCTATTTTTGCACAAGCTCTGCAATAATTCATCACTTCAGTCACGTCATGTGTATTTATATGGAACTTCATACAAATGATTACTTTAAAAGCATGCAATTGGACAGTACTTAGCATGAAAAACAGTATTAATATCAGTTTTAATTAAAACTAGATAAAAAAGTTTGAGAACAAACTTTAAGTTGGCTTGAAAAAGCCTAGCTAGAAAGTTAGTTAGTTGGATG
>JAUCMU010000024.1:8977504-9016517 GCA_032275025.1 Enteromius treurensis
CTACCGTGCAGTTTTATACATAAAAAACTGCGTTTTTATAATAGGCTTCAGTTAGGGGGAAAAAGGAGTTTTCCCCCATGCGTCTAAGCAGACGCAGTACTCGTTCCATGTCTCAGGGAACAGGGGTTACGGAAGTAACCCTAACGTTTATTTATAGTTAGTAGTACTGTTATCTTATCCATTATTTATGCCATTCCTTAAATCATAATAAATTATATCATATTTAAATGTATCTGTAACAATAATAATAATAATAGTAATTTTAAATATTAATGGGCAATGATTGATCGCGGTTAAAATAAGTTTAATCACATCTAAAATAAACGTTTTTCTTTATATAAAAATTGTGTGTACTGTGTTTATTTTTAATGTACATATAAATACACATGCATGCATATATTTAAGAAAAATATGTTCTATTCATTCATTAAATATATTTTTATATAATATAAATTATATGAATATAAATATAAACAAGATACGCTACATTAGATTAAACTAAACTAAAATAAAGATTATTTACAAATTCGATTCAAAATCAAAATGCAAATTCAAATACAGACAAAGAAAAGTGGAAAGTTATTTCATTCATAGTTCAAAAAGAACTTGCTAATATATGTCTTCACTCTGAACCACAGGTTTTAGTCTGTAATTAGAATTGGTCAATATCATGACAAAGGCTGCTTGTCTAAAAACACTGAAAGCATGTTTGCTCTATCTGGAGGCCTTTAGAGATCATGTGACCTGTTCTGACAAGGCCTGTGAAATAAGACGTCACACGGACAGAGAATTCAACATAATCTGTAGCTCAAAGTGTAAGCTCAAAGCTGTCCTGAATCATACAGTGTAACATTAACACGGCAGAAACTGGCAACACAGACAGTGATATCACACTGAGACACTATATTTAACACGAGAGTGAGAAAGAGAGTGTGAGGTTCTGGTAAAATAGGGTACAGACTGCAAAGAGAACAGGAGAGAGAGTGACAAAATGAAAATAGATGTGTTAGTGTTTTAGAGACAGCGAGAGGGAGCTTATGTGTGTGTGTGTGTGTATGTATGGGCGAGTGTGTTAATGAACTGACCTGCACAGCCCACCTGCTCTCCCCAGCTGCCTGGCCCAAGATGGAAGCAGCATTCCATAAATATCTGGAGGAGAGTCCACGGGGCCTTTCTCTCTAACACACACACTCTCTCTCTATCACCGCTCTTGCCTTGTCCCCTTCTTTGATTGACAGGTTTGACATTAACCAGGTTATGGAAAGACATCAGCATCACTACTCATAATTTATAGTCCTTTAAAAAACAAAAATAATAATAAGTGAATTCTTATTATAAGCTGCGGTAATATAGCTATATTAACCTGAAAAGACCAGGATATTATTTTATGTTATGATGTCAACTGGAAATTAATGTGATCAGACTTTCTGTTGACATATATCTTTTAGTTTAAAATGGGCAAAACAATAACTAATAATTGTTAATAATAATAATATAACTTATTATTGCCTTACCGATTTTAAGCTAAAATAATCCACAGCATTTTTAATGTCATATTATTAATTAATTATTGTAATAAATAGTGTTACTGTAGTGCTGCCTTTTATGCTAATGCTAAGAAAATATGTAATGCTGTTTGTTTAAACATACAGCAATAACACATTTGCATTATAACTAACTATAAAAGCAACAAATGAACAATAAATTAATTAAATAAAATGTGGACTTACAAACAATCTTACAAATTACAATCATTTCTAAATGTAGAATTACAAACTGAGGAATATAATAATATAATCAAGCCGTTTTGCATCGATCCATAGAAGATCTTTTCTATGATATCAAAGTGTCACATAAGTCTGCTCTGTAAGGTTAGAAAACCAGTCCATGTGATTGAGATTCATACAGGTTTCTGAATGTTCTTAAGGCTGTGTTATTTAAACCAGCACATGCACAGTTCACATTACAGTACATTAAAGTGGCTTTACTGTTCCCTCTGCCTGACTACATGAAAAACACTGGATATTAACACTCCTCCAGCTCTCTTCCATTTCATACCGAAAGAGAAAGACATGAGCTCATAATGTACAAAAAGAGAGCTGGCTTTCATAGCTTTTTTTTCTTCTCCTGGTCCAGATTCAGACAGTGTGTATTCCTCTGTGGCCCAGTGTCACATTTGTTACAGCTGAACAGACATACGCCAATATTCCTCTGAAGCGTTCTGGGGTAATGACCCCGCTGCGGTGCAAGGCAGGACCCCGGACGACCAGGAGAGCATGCCGGGGACAAACGCATCACTTCCTCTTTGTTAAATCTTAATGCGTATTGGCCCATTTCCCTACCAACATACCACTGCCAAGTCTCTACCTCGCTCTCTAATGTATGCAGCCCCTTAGTCTTAGTCCAATAAGTGACACAGAAGGACTGCTGTGTGTGTGTGTGTGTGTGTGTGTGTGTGCGTAAATTCATTTATGCAAGGCGGGTGAAAAGTTAGAAAATTGGTCCGTTCCATCATTGCTGGACAAGAGGCAGCGGTGACACCCCGATCAGGTGTGCATGCATAATCGCAACCAAAAATAATCACTGTTTTGAATAATTCCCCCCCAAATTCCTGCAGCTTCAACTTATTCTGGGGAGGTATCCCATAAATCTTTACAATGAATGTAAATCTGAGATGGAAGGGCTGCAGCGCCAGGCCTCTTAGGAGCTGCTGTTAGATCTCCCCCCTTTCTCTCTCTCTCTCTCTCTCTCCTTCTTTGAGAGTTTATACAGATGATTCAGGGGAGAGTGAGGGAAATAGCAGTTTTTTTCACATCTATCTAGGCGGTGATTTCTCTGCTGTTGGTCTGCTGCGCTCTGAGCTATAAATGAATGCTCTGTTTCTCTCAGCTCTCCTCTTAGAAACACAGGCATCATATTTACCTGCTTTTAATGACATTATGATGCACAAACTACTATATATTGGCCTTTTGCTTTTTTCATTTAGCCTAAGCTGTGTATACATAGATACACATGACCTGATTGACCTGGTATGGCTGCCACAAACTTTTCTTAAATAATGACTTTGACTAGGCTCTATAAATGGAGTAGCGCCTCCGATTTATAAGTTTAGAGCCAGACAATATGCAGACGATGAAGGAACAGACAAACAAAAACACCACGGGTAAGACAATGGGCACTTCTAAAAATGTGGTGCTGTTCTGTTTACTGGTGTAATTGATGGGGAGAGGACAGAGAGAGGGGAGGGGGTGGTGGGGTGCAGCGCAGTGCCAGTGCGTGTGTGTGTGTGTATGTGTTTTCTTGGCGACGTGATTGAGGGACCCTGCCATGGTGCCATTGTAATGAGCAGCCACCAGAGTGAAAACTTCTCACTGAGAAAGTTACAGAATTATTTAGAGGGGCTCTGTGAAAATTACAATATGCACAATCTACCTGCTCGTTAAAGGATGAAAAATAATAAAATTCTTTGTGACAGGCTTCCAGCCCTTGCGATGTATAATGATTTTTTTTGCCCGGTGAATTTGGATTTTTTTTTTTTGAATATGGGTACATCTGTTTTGCATGAGATGCATAAAATGACAGGACTCCGACAGCCAGTGCATCTAGTGACAAAGATTACTGTCACCCTCCTCCTAGAGTTAATTCATCATTGGAAATGGTCCGTTCCCTTGCTCTGTCTCTTAGCAACAGCCTATCCCCTGGTGCTGCCTTAACCACGTGTGCATATGTAATATAGTGCTCTTCAGCATACCTTTTACATAAAAATAAGCCCATAATTTCGACTTTACATTTTTATTGTATTAACATAAAATATTGGCCACATTACATTGGAATTCATATCCAACGAATTTGATTCTACCAACTATTATGCAGTGAAAGGCGCAGTGGTTATACTTGTTAATCTGGATGCATGAATAAGGAAATATTTGCTCTGGATATTAGTTTTCCACGGTGGAGACAAAATAGAGAAACTTTGCAATAACACGTTAGGGCAGGAGACTAACCTCTTAACATGCAAATCAGCACGCTCTCAGCTTCTGATGAATGGCTGCCGTGCCACGTTTAAAAAAATTGCTCTTCCACACAAGACTTTCTGCTAACAAGTGCGAACAACGGTAAAAAACAAAGCCAACTTTTTAGCCAAGAGGTGCCCCGTCGACTAAGCCCTCATATACTCACATTGCCAAACTCTTCTTGTTGTGCAGAATTAATTGACAGGGCATTACGTCAGGCACATCGCATGCGATAAACATCCCACAGTTTGCACATGTTAAACACTCGGAATACACTGATCATTTAATTTGTGGCCAGTAATAATGGTTTGCAATGGCAAACAGCTATGGAGCATAGAGGTGGGAAAACTCCAGGGATGTGATTTAGTCCTCTCTCTCTCTCTCTCTCTCTCTCTCTCTCTTTCTCTCAGTAGGGTGACACTGCAGCGCTACTCCTCATAGCTTTATCTGCCACGAAAAGGTGAAGCCATGAGTGATCTCTCCAATTTAAAAGCACTCAGCCCTCACAATATATTTTTGCATATATTCATGCAACAAAGATTCAATTTAGGAATATTATTCTGCAAACATTGCCTGAATTCTTCGCGGCATTAATAACGGATCATGGGTAGCAAATGCATTAAACCTGACAATGAGAAAGAAGGAAAAATGCTCATTTAATTAAAAAGCAAAAAAGAAATATGAAATAATGGAGAGAATTACTGACAGGACGCCACCGGAATCTGCATCCTGTACTTGGTCTCTAATGACCTAATTTTCTGCTAATGAATTGCTGACAAAATCTCCGAACACATGGGACGTGTTCAGTGGCCACATCGGTTGTATATAATAGATTTGGGCCTCATCAGATTGGTGTTGCTGCAGTGAATGAAATTAAGACAACTAGAATCAATTACTGCAGAACTGAGAGGAAGAAATGTAGAAATATACGCGAGCATTCGTGCATCACGCTGCTATTACTTGGTCTTACAAGTCAGTGGGGCCTCTTTACTGTCGCCTGTGAGCGCCCACACATACATATATAACAACCGTGACAGACATCCAGTGACAAAATCATTCTTGTTTTTGTCAGCCCTAGTCAAAAATAAGTCTGCATTGTGCTACCTATGGTCATTTACTTTTTATTTTGACAGCAAACCTTCAATCTCAACAATAGCGAATTATAACACGTCTCTACAGTGGAACAATTTATCTCCAGTTCAGCTCAGCGAGCAGCGGTGTCTTAATTAAGCAGTCGGCCAGAGAAGAATTCGACCAGAGTAATGATCTGTGTGTGTGGATAAGCAGCTTCTATTGACTCTGTAATAGGTAGCTTTCATGGGATGTGTGGTTCGATAGTAATAACATGAAGGGTGGAAGATCTTCTCCACGCAGTGCAGTAAGTACAATACACACATGCAGCTCTACGACACAAGTTCCATCCATCAATGCACAATGTAAATTTACAGAGTGACAAAATCCATTCTGATGCCTTGAAGGGATTGTTCAGCAACACAGGCAAATTACGTTGTTATTTATTCAACTTCACGCCATTCCAAACCTTTAGGACTTCTTCTGTATAATACAAAATATGATATTTTGAAAAAAAAAAACGGACACCGTTTCCCATATAATGAAAATGAATAGGGATCTAGGCTGTGACACTCCCAAGGCTTCATAAAAGTATATGTTTAGAATTGCTCAAATGCTATCTTTATTTATGATAACTTCATGCAACCATTATTTAAAGATTAATAAACAAAACATTAAGAAGTAACACTGTTTTTACTGTTGATAGTAAAATAGTAGCCTGTTCATTCTTCTACATTTCACCTTTTGTCTTGCATGTTTGAACAACTGAGTAAATGATGAGGGAATTTTAAAAACCTAGCATGAGATAATGGTAGTTCATAAACGTTAAAATAAATGTCAGGTCGCATGGTTTTTTTTTTTTTTTTTTTTTTTTTGAATAAAATACAGAAAATTAGTGCATCACTCAGAGCATCAAAATCATTTATGTACAGAGTGATTTTTAAAGTGCTTTCATCTGTTGTATAACCAGGGTTACTTTCAGTGAGGCGGGTCACAGCGAGCAGATCGTTTTGGGGCGAGGACCCCTCATTAGCAAGGTGACCGCAAAAATAAACAGTGTACCAAACTATGCCTGTGTTCGGGTTCCATTTGCATAGTTCAAGCCAATCTGCACCATTACCCAACATAAGAGCACCATGCTTTAAAAAGCCAGTCCTCCACCTGCAATGCCCTGGCAAGTCAACAGCCATGCATCAATCAGGCAATGAGCTAATTTAGCGGGTCTCTCTCGGCTTCCACTGAGTGTGACGTGCAGGTGGGCTAAAGCACTGTTTTAGGCCACCACTCCATTTAGAGTGACTCACACAACAAAGCCGAACAAACAAACACGGAAATGGATCGCAGCTTCTCCCCAGAGGACGGAGGCAACTTTCGAACTTGGAGTTGCGCTTTAAGTTCGGTAGCCTACATGTTTGTGACAGAGTTTTGGGATGTTCGTGCCTAATCTGCAGGTAATAGCATGTAAAGTCAAGCCCTTTCATCAGCCGTGTGCGAAAATGAGCGTTTTAACACTGAGAGGGGAGCTGAGGGTTGAAGTTGTGGTATTAGCGGGCATAGTTAACATCAGCAGCGTGAGGTAGGCAGGGGAAGTTGGCGTTGTGCTAGCGTTTCTCGTGTCATTAGTCTGAGATGGCTCTAATGGCTGTCCCGCTGGAGAGCCTCTTCAGAGCCGGTGCTGGCAGAGCGGCGCTCTTTTCGCACACCGCACACCCCGACGCGCCGAGAAGCGGAGAGCGGCATGCTGCATGTTGTATGTAAATTCTGCCTCATTTATGGCATTATCTGAAGGAGGGATATTGTCACTCTGCTGTAATGTGCGTGTTCCAACCTCTGCTGCATGAGGAAGGGAAAGAACGAGAGGCGGATCCGGGCACGCATAAGAGAGATATCCACTAACTCACAATAGCCATTCTGCATATGAAAACAGCGGAGAGGAAGGGAGGAATGAGAGAGAAAAATGGAGTGGCTGATGAAGAGAGAAAGGTGGAGGGAGGAGAAAAGGAACGAGAGAGCGAGAAAAGGAAAACAAGAACCAGCCAGACATATGCGCTGCTTTTCTGAGCAGAATAAAGAGACGTCTCTATTGAAAAATAGCCAGGTGGGTAAATTTGACTAGCTCAGCCATTTGAAACATCCTGAAGAGACGAGAGAAGACAGGGCTGAAAAAGTGTGACGGCAGAAGGGAAAGACAGCATCAGTACAAGCAGGTGGACCGTGATGTATGTGGCGCACAAAGTTTGGAAGTAGAACATTACTGAAATTCCAACAGATGCAAGTTGCTATGTATTCTCAATCCCGTTGTGAAAGGGTTCGTGACATAGTTTAAAATCATGTCAGAATAATTACGTGCAGCAGTCATTCAAATCACCCTCTCTTTAATGTTAAATCCAATGAAGCCAGATTGACCCAGATTTCCAAATAAACACATGTGGAACTTTCACTTTTGCGCCTGACAGAGTTAAGCATGGCCAAGCAGAACCAGTCGTATCTAATAATAAAATAAATAAATAAATAATAATAATAATAAAAAATAAAAATAAAAAAAATAAAAAAAATATATATATATATACATATAGTATATGCACAAGTACCGTGCACAAGTTTTTCTTTCTATTATTTTGCAATTACTTTTTTAACCGGTGGTTTTTAGTGGATGAATGATTTCAGTTCTCCTCAGTTCACACAGGTGTCCTTGCAGAGTTACCACAGGTGCAGTTTATCACATTAACTATTAACATAACCATGTTTAAAAACCAGAAAGTGTCTTTTTATTTTTATCCTCACTCCGTCTTATTTTTTACTTGCAAAATGTTGGTGTGTTATCGTAAAATGCAAGCCGCTTAATACTTTGCTCTGGCATTTCCTAATTTTGCTGAGTTAGGTGTTATTCTAAAAACATTTTACTCCAAAAATGTACTCTTGATCATATGTCTAGCCTTACCCACGAGTAATCCCTAAACTCAGAGGAAACTATAGATTGTAAACCTAAACTTCAAAAACTACACACATTATTCTAATTTTCTACAATGTTGGAGCATGTCGCACTTGATAAAATCAGGTAAAATCAGTGCCTTTGCTTTGCCTTTAAAGATTTCCAAGTGTTTAAATAATAGGGTATAAAAATCAAATCAAATCAAAAATATATATATTTAAAAATATTTCACATTTAATGAAACCATACAGTGGCACAATGCAACAAAGCTAAATTGTTCATAAAACAAAAATATACTTAGATCCCGCGTTATCATGCTACTCACTGTCAGCGTAGATTAGACAAGAAGTGTTCTCATATCACAAGTTATGATCTGCTTGTTTATTATGAACCATCTTGTCAGCCCCCCTGGGCACATCGGCTATAGGATGGGCACTGTGTACAAAGAATCCATGTCATTTCATCTGCCGCTTCTGCATCCAATGTAAATATGTAAACCACAGCACCACAGGCGGTCCAAAACCGCTTTGTCATGATGAAATAAGTAAGTCGCAGAAGCAGACTGTGTTTGACAGTGCCAGCCTCACTCTATCTCCTCTCTCTCTCTCTCTCTCTCTCTCTCTCAGCCACCGTCTCTCACCCGGGCATAATAAGCTTCAATTACCCGTGGCTCTCTCTTTCATTAAAGACAGCCGCTGCACTTTGCTAGCCCACAATAAACACTAACAGATAGAAATATTAGAGTCCCGTTTATTTATGAACCCGTTAATAATGAGTCGCTTGATGAAAACGGCTTTCTCAGCAGTGCGCTAGCTGAACAAACAGTGTGCATCGGGGAGAGATAGCTAGTTAGCCTCCATGACTTAAACAAGGCTAAGGCACGACAACAAGTGCTGGCAATTAGCCGAACCTCCTCTAGAGGTAACCCTATGTGCCTTTGTCTTTTCTGATCACACAAGACTGCTGCTGTAGAATTAAAGCAGGGATGTCATCAGTTTCCCTAAACTTCAACCTAATGCTCTGCCTTCATGTGCTGGTGATTGATTGTTTTTGTCAGTTTATAAACGATGGTGCCTGTTTGCATGTGAGGGTGAGGGCTCACGCAGGGCATGACCCACGTCCCACTCGCTGTCTGAGGCCCTAATGACTGGCTCAGCAATGCCCTGCCCTTCTAATTAAAAAGGTTCTGGAGAGATGGAGCATAGTTACACTAAGAAAAGGAGGTGCTGTGATGTGTCCTTAATTTCCCTACCCAGCACTTTTTTCTTTTTCATGCATGGGTTTGCATGTATTGATGTAGCTGTTTCTCAAACATTAACTGAACTTCCAGAAAATGCTCCCTGAACACACATCACAAGAAAATTTGGTTATGCTTTCCCTAAACCATCACGATCATATATAATTTTCACCACTCCAACTTGATGCAAATGAAAGAATCCAGAAATAAAATGCATTACGATTTCCACAAAAAGCTGTTTTCAACATTGATAATAATAAAAAATGTTTTATGAACACTAAATCAGCATATTAGAATGATTTCTGAAGGGATCATAAGACACATTTTTAAAATTGATTAAAACAAACATTATTTTAAATTGTAAAATTATTTCAAAATATTATTGTTTTATGTAGCATATTTTATGATTAAAAACACACTTGAATATTACCAATATTAAAATGGTTCCTGATAATTCACCCTTGTTTAGTTGAGACATAAGAAAAACAAATAAATCTAAATACAAACACACACACGTAATGTGATTAATTTAGTATGACATTCAAAAACCTTTTTTTTTTCCTAAACGATTCCTTAAAAAAAAAAGAATACATTATAATTTAGGAAACCATAAGTATATTACTCCAGCATTATATAAGGGCGATGCACATTTGGCTATACAAGTGGGTTCAGTCACCTTTACTCTAGTGGTGTGGCACAATGCAAAGCTAAATTGGGGACACGTGTTAAAAAATAAATAAATAAATATTATTTTACCTAAAATTCTATCTCTGAAACATAAAAGTACTTGTTGTTGAACAACCCTGCACATTCCACTTCATTCTTTATATGCAAGCAACACCAAAAGGTGCGTTGAGTTGCTCTCTCTCACCACCAAAGTCCCATCATCACCAGCTTTCTCCATTACCTCTGTCAATCAGACACCCTGTTTCTCAACTTCAGTTGGGTCCTGATATATCACATGGATGTGTGAAGAGGACCTGTGAGTACACATGTATATTAACAGCATTTCCATTCGGCGCTGGTCAATCAGGCCCGGCTCGCTCTCTCGGCTGTAGCCGCGGCGCCTCTCCTCCCCTCAAGTACCCCGAGCTCACGCTCCACAGCGCTCCTGTGCAGATTGCGGGCCGAGCTTGTCTGACTAGATAAAAGATCGTGCAGGATTGAAGCTGGGGGGACGATAGCCCCTGTGACACGTGCAGCGCTCTCTCCTCTCGCTCATTCCCTTCCCGAAATGCTCTGTGCCTTCACTCATTTACATAACAGACTTCTGACACCTTTACTTTATTCATCAATCACGGCGCTTCTCTCCCAGTCTACCTTTTGTCTGAGCATGTCTCTGCTCCATCAGGACCTGCACAAAAGATTAATTTCACAGTTTTTTTGCCCTCCCTACTTCCCCCTCTCCATAATCCTCTGCTTTTTTAAAACCCTCCCTTCTCATTCTTTCATTTCAAAGATACAAAGCTCATGAAATGACAGTAGCTAGATAATGAAAACAACAATGCAAGCAATTTTTACTCCTGCAGGTCGCATCGCTGGATTTCCTCTCTCCTTCCCATCCCTGTTTCTCCTCCTTCTTTTCTCCCATTTCCGCTGAGGCGCTGCCATCTGTCTAAGGTTCACGCTGCCGTCCCGCTCTTTAATCTGCATACTGGCAGCACTGGGCCTGCCACCTCACTGAATTCATCTATACCCCTCTCCGCCACCCCTAACACTAATCTTTCGCTTCTCTACATACTTCTGAATTATTTATCGAGCTTGGAATGTCCTTTCTAGCCACTTTCTCACATACTTTTAAAGAGGAACAATCCAAACAACATCAAACACTGCCGAATCATTTCTGTTTCTGTGCACAGGCAAGTTATGATGCACTTGGTCCATAGTGGCTGGCTTAAAAAATAATAAATTTAAGCCCCTATAATTTAAAACGGATGCTAAATGTTCTGATATAGCGCTTACTAAATCCAATAAAATATTGCTGTTAGTTAACCCTTTTAATTATATAATTACATAATCCACTACAGTAATTCATTTTATTTGCAAGATATGTTTGCATCCATTTTCTATTGATCATGGCGTCATATAAAATTGAAGTAAATATATCCAGGCCCTGCATGTGCACTTTCTGCATTTTTAAAAGCCGACTCAGGTGCTTGGATCGCAGCGGAGGAGCGATGTTGTACAGTCACAGCATAGGATGCCAGATTGTGGTAGTTCACTGCATCCTCCTCAGTACTCAGTACATCTGCAGCGTTACCTGATTCACGAAAGGGCATTAAAACAGTGTGTCGAAAGAAATGACGGCATCAGCTTAATTTATTCTTAGCAAATTCCTCTGATTGCAAGTTGCAATCATGACAGAAATGTAAAAAAAACGATTGATGCCGGACATCATCATATTTTACCAGTGTATCTGCACCAATGTGACCCGACTGCAAGCTTGGCGATTTGCTTAAATGGAAGTGAGTGTTTGTTAAAGTATAGAGGGGGGGGAGAAGCAGCGAGTTCATTTAATAATGGAGAGGCGCTATTTTAAATGGTACACATCTGCTTGTGAGTGCTGTTGCTCGCAGTAATGGGTCACTGGATGCCTTTGGGCAGGGCATGGACATTAGCTCCACAGGACAGCAGGGGCAAACTGCCTCATCCAACACCTGAACTTATTTAACAGGATAATTACCTCCGTGTGACTCTTCTGCTCTAGATAACTAACAGTGTTAAAGGTAACGCTACACAACGACCTCGCACCACTCGGCAAAAGCACAATTAACTTGACGCAAATATAACGAGCAAACAAAACAGAAGACATGCAGTTGCTGCACAGCATTGTTTTCTACGCTAGAAGACAGCTAACACACTGACACGTAGTTCAAAGGACAGTTGTGGAGAGTTTTTGTGGGCCCTGACCATCTCTTCTCGTTTTCTCCGTCCCCCTCCCATCGCTCTTTACACCTCTCGGCTTTCTCTCTCTTTCTGGGTGGAAAATGAGCGCTCTCCACCCACCGCAGGTGGCGCAGGGAGGGAAGAGAGGAAGCGAGTGTCTTGATTTATCGGAGGCTGTCAGCCCCTCTGAGGATTGGAGGCTATGGGAGGGTGGCGTCTCCTCCTTGGCCCCTTGGCTGGCTCTGAGGCAGACCCCATCTCTCATTAGGAGAGAGCTGCAGTTCTACTTGAAAGTGACATTCACACTCCCCTCTCCTCTCACAAATGCAAAGAGATGACAGCCCCTCGCCACTTAAAAGCCTGGGTCCCTCTTTTCAGGCCCAGGAAAACATCAATTTATTACATTAGGTTTGGCAGATATCCATATGATACCTATACGACACAAATAACCCACCCCCTTTCCATTACAAACACTCACTCCTCACACTCTTCCTGTCTTTTCCTTCATCACCTCGTTCGGCAGCCCACCCTCTCGTTCGCCGACACCTCCTCACGGCTGTCAGCCTCGCTCCAACCAAACATTTTGTTTGCTTGTCGGGATTTTAATTCACAATTAGCTCATAGGAGCATGTAAGGCAGCGGGGACAAAAGCATTTTTCAGGGAGGTGTGTCTACAACAGGCACTTCCTTCGGACCTGTGTATTTAATTATCTACTGAATGTTAGAATGTAAATAATGAAAAGATTTACACAATAAGCAAAGGCGTTCTTTGTTTTGAAGAGTGATGTAAATGTTTCCACTGTGTTTCGCTAAAGCGTTCATTTAAGTTTCATTCAAAGGGAATGTTAGTGTAGGATTTTGTAAATACAGTCAAAGCTTCAAATTAAAAGTGCAACATGTGCTAAAGCTTATTTTAGATGTATTTAAATGAGACAGACAGAGAGAGAGAGAGAGAGAGAGGAAGAGAAAGAAAGTCTCACAAGGACATACCTGAATGCATCTCCTATAATAATATTCTTGCATTAAAAAAAATACAATATGCATGTCAATAAGCCTTAGAATAACTAATAATAATAATTATTAATATTGTTATAGTTGTTGTTACTTCTTAGAATTCCTTATTACAAATGCTACTCTTAGTTAATTTTGAATGAATTTTAGGAAGTAACAACAACTATAATGATGATTATTGTTGTTGTTGTTGTTACTTCCTAAAAGTCCTTTAAAATTAAATGATTTCAAATGTTTATTACATTTTTTTTTTAATTACACAAATATAGTGTTATTGTATTTATTTAACATGTATCTACATTTTTGTGTATAAGAAATTCATTAAAATGCTGTTGAGACAATCTAAGCTTTAACTTAAAGATGCAGGGGCAGTTTCCCAAACAGGATTTAAAACTAGTTCTAGATTAAAATAAATGTTAGAACTGTCTAAAATGGAAAAAGCTTGCACTGACATACATTACTGCGATTGTTTGGTCTTAAAATGTTCCCAGGTATTGCTTTTAAGTAAGACATGTTTCTAAAAACTACTTAAATGTCTGGAAATTCTTTTTAATGAGAAAATCTCACTCAATCTCAAAAATTCCTCCATATTCATGCTAATAAGGCAATCAAATAAAAACTGCTGACATATTAAATAAAACAGCAACAACAAAAATATTAATTATTATTATTTAGCTTTTTAAAATTGTTCCATTATGTATTAATATTTAAATTATAATGTTTGGCCAGTCCCTATATGGCAAGTAGTTTATGAAAAAATTGCCTCCCAATTATGAGACATATACCCAAGAAATATGCATATCAAAGTCTTTCCCTTTTCTAAACATGAAGGGACTTTATAAAAAAAACTATAATGGGTCCAGCACGCAAAGCCACATGTTCTCTGGCTCGACTGTTCCTGGTGTTGACTAATTAGCCAGTAATGATTATCCTGGAAATCAGTCTCCATTATTGAATACAATAGGAATGTAATATTCGCTCGAAATACAGAGATTGAAGAGGAATGATGGGGGAGGGAAGCCATGTGCCTGTATACTCAGACCAAAGCTGTCAAACACAGAGCAAAGACAAAGTGGAGAGACAGAAGCATTGGAGGGGGGGGGATAGACTCGGGAAATGATAGACACGGGAAAATTAAAGACAGAAATCAATCAATTAAGCTCGATTTGGACAAGATGAGCTGGTGTCACGCAGAGGAGAACTTTTGCATGACAAGGAGAAAAGTGATGAAGGTACGCATCAGAAAGAAAAGAAGTAGCTAACTCGCTCTCCTTCTATGCTGCTCTCTCCCTCTCTTTAAAGATCACCGGCGTGTCAGGAGGGGGGTGGGTTGCGATATGCAAAACACGGCCTCCATAACCAAAGTAGCCTGCAAAATGAGGTGTCAGCACGCGAAGCTCATTGATGTATGAATGCGGAAAATGAAAAGCGGCAGCAGACAGACGAGGCTAAAGGTGAGACAGGCGCAATGTGAGCAGCTGTACATCTACGTCAAGGTGTTGGCGTAGCGGCCCTCTCTCTCACTCTATCCCCTCCTCATCCCACTCGTTCTCTCTTCTTTATTTATTTATTTCCCTCTATCTATCTCTTTTCTCTATTGGAAGGGCCACAGCCTAACAAGGAACACCGGCCACAGGACATTGAAGGAATGCTACTCAGGGAAACAATCCTGTTCCCAGTGGAATATTAACTAAACTTGAACAGATAGTCTCTCTCTCTCACTTTCATTCCTGCAGACCTCATCTGCCATGTCAAAATACATCACTCACTGTTGTGTGTGCAAATTCAAATTTCTGTCTATATGTTAGGAATGATATTAGAAGACTATTGTTTTTACTCCTTATCATTTTTGCCTGTATTGCAGAAACAAAAGAGAAGAAAGAAACTCTGTGTTCTCGCAGCCATTTTAAAGACAATGTTCTCTTGAATACTGACAATGCATGTAAAAGTATTTATAGAACACCTTTTAAAATAGTGATTTACAGAAATACTGTATATTAGTATTTGGCATATTAATATGTCCTATGGAGTGACAGAAAAAAAAAACCCTCAAACATTAAAGATTAATCCAAATTTTACTTGTCAACTGCCCACATATACTACACACACACACACACACACACACACACACACACACACACACACACATATATATATATATATATGGGTGGACCATATACTGTATTAAGAATCAAATCTGAAATTATATATATGTATATGTATATGTAGGTAAACACAAAATTAAGTAAAGAGAAAGGATAATTAAATTGCCTATTGAAAATTCTGTAAATATACGTGCTTTGGGATACATTTTAAAAAGTAATTGAATTAACTTGCTCTGCCATAGAGTGACTACAGGATGGCTCGCCACTTTTTAGTCATGCTAATTAACAGCTAGCAAGTTCAGCAACAAAAAAACTTTTACTGAGGTTTACTAAAAAACTAAAATGGCCTAAACAACCTAGGTCTGTTGATCATTTAACTCAACAAAGAATAAAGGGGTCATATGATGCGATTTTGTTATTTATTTTCCTTTCTCTTTGGAGTGTCACAAGCTGTTATTGCATAATTAAGATCCCTAAAGTTGAAATGATAAAAGTTTGAAAAACCAAAGAGATATTCTATATGAACGTTATGACGTTTTAAGCGGTGAAGGTAACGTTAGTGCTTGTTGTTTGTCGTTTCTCCAATCACAAATGCAGACATGATAATAAAATGCATAACAATGGTTGTTTTAAATGCAGTGTGATGCAGTGCAATGCCAAAACAAAACATTCAAACAAATGCAACATTTACCTTACCTTTTTGTTATGGTGACATCATTATAGGCAGTACGTCCAATCAAATGTAATGTCTTCATCTTCAGCCCACGAACACAACTATCCAAGGCAAAAGAAAATATGACTCAGACTATGCTAAACGCCACATGCTAAATCACACTTCTACTGTTGTTTAATTTTCTACTGTTAACTTTCCCATTCAGTTGGTCATGTCGTTTATTTATTTTTTTCATATTTCTGGACCTATTCAGTTCATTGATTGTAAACATGAATATCATAAAATGTGAGCCCAGAAGCAAAATCAGTTGAGAAACACTATCAGACAGTGCCAAGAACTGCTTCTTATTGATGGTCAAGCCTGGCAGTCTGTGAAACAGCACATGATGCTGCTTTCATTGAATTGGAAGGATACCTGCTGACAGCAGACTTAAAGGAGCTCCTGGCTGAGCTATCACTGCCTCAATGTGTGTGTGTGTATATGTGTGTGATTGATAAAACAGATCAGAGGAAGCTTGTCTTACACAGTTTGTGATGTTTGTAATGCTTGTTTCATTCCAGCCTTATCGCATGGGATTTCAGAGATCTAGTCCATCAGTCCGACAACAGCATGACCGTCACATAAAAACACTGTGCAGTTTAGATGACCCAGAACCTTCATGCAACATTTTACCATGTACAATTCACAATTTGCAAATGTATTCAAACCCCCAAATGCACAGCCGGACATGTAGAATTTAGCATCGGTGAACTTTAACTTTAATTATGTTTCACAATCATTACAGCTCATTGATAACATAAACTATGCATGAATAGATGCCATCGGTAACATTAAATCAAAAAGACCAGAGTCAACATCCTCTTCAGGCCTTCAGAAATTGTTGTGCGCATTGGGTAATTTGCTCTTTTGTCAAGGCGGCTGATGCGGGAGCAATTTGCATGCCTCCTCCGTGAAGAGCTTTGAAATAAAGGATGGTCGCTGTAATGCACTAAGTGTTTGTGCCACAGCTGATTGATAAAGTGAAGCCCTCTGTTGTGCAACACTCATCACTGGCCAGAGGGTTGCAAACAGAGAGAGAAAGAAGGGAGGAAAGGAAGGAAAGAAAGAGAAATGACACCATATGCAAATTAAAATTGAGAGAGAGAGAAGCCGACAGAACAAAATGAGTTACACACCCTCTGCTCGGGAGGCTTGCAAAGGGGCGGCGAGGAGAGAATGGAGCTGAAATGAGTTGTTTAGGTATGCTCCTGGGTGCAGATGCCACTCTAATAATGCGCGCTGGCGCACACGCTGGGCCTAAACCCAGCAGGATGAAGCTTCAAGCCCCAGCAATGGCTGCTAATGCCATTTTATGAGGTGCCATCTTATAAAGGCAATGCCCACCTCATGCCATGCGCTTAAGCTAGTCAGCTGCAGCCACCAGCAAGCATTTGCTGCAGGGATTTTTATTTATTATTTCATAAGCCTCAATTTTGAAATCTGATTCCTACCTCCAATTTTACTAAAGCCGTCGTTTTCCATTTTTTTCCTGGACAAGTATTTCTTCATGTCCATTTGCTGAGCAATGGGCTCAAACCAGCACAGACTTATTGAACTTCCTATCCTACTCCCTACAAGTTCAAAAGTTTTACTTGCATTCAAATAAGCTGCTCAAACATTTCTCATCTACCAGACCCAATGGAGAACAAAATGGAGAACGAAAAAAGGTACTGTAAGTAAACAAAAATACCCCTAAAATAGAGCATACAAATGTATTAATTTGCATGATTGACTAAATAAAACCAGTACATAATTTCTGAATTTATATGTTTTTGTTCAATCCAAATAATATTAAAGCATACAGTTGTCCTACTTTTTTTTATTTGCTTTTTTTGGCTTGTTTTTTTGCTGTCTGTAACTATATCAAAACCTATCAAAGCGCACCTGCAACCAGTTTAGCGTTGCAATCAACAAGTGAAGAGGCACTGCTAAAAAAAAAAAAAAAAAAAAATGGCAGAAACTGTAACACCGGATTAAACCATGCAGCATTACTGGACCTGGCTTTAATTATGGCGTTTGGCTGTGTAAGTCCAAAGACATGATGATGCAATGCAAAGGTGTGCATTTTCCATCCTGTTCTGCAGCCCTCACTCATTACCTGATGGCTTCAGGCTCAAGGGCACAGCTTAATAAAAGTTAATCATGAGAAACTTGCTCATTAATTACATTTCTGGTGGATAACAAGCACAGTTCCTTGCTCTCTGCTTCCATTCTTCTCTCTCCTGCTTGTTTGGAGATACATTGTTACACACACACACACATACAGTACACATTTACACAGCAAGACATTTCCATAGCTCCAAGCACGGTGGCCTATAGCGCAGGCCTGAGTGGCAGTGGGATGGGTTGGGCCACAGACGTCCACAGGCCCTGTCCAAAAACACAGCAGGGTTTGGGTCTGGGATCCAGAAATAAAAGGGCAGGAGATCTGCCCCCAGGCGCCACAGCTTTGCCTGGATATGAAGTTTTAATTTACAAGCAAGCGCTTGTAATTAAGCTCACGCAGATATGCGAGAAGCTGACCAATGCTTTTAATGCTTCCAGACCAGCACCAAACATGTTATTAGGGCTCGTAAATCACAGAGACAGTAAGAAAGCTACAAAAGCAGAGACTGACAGCTGCTGGACTGTGCGCACACACATGCATCTTTGTGTTTGTGTACGGGATTGTCGATACGTTCATTTGTTAAGGGTGTTTGTTATGTCTGACTCCCTGTTTTGGACTCGGAGCAAACCCCAGCTAATCCCTCGTGAGATGAGCTGAATGTGTGTAGAGAAAGGGCCTTGTTCCAAAAACAGGCAACGAGAAGAAAGGGAAATTCAGATGAAAGTGTAAACAGCCTCGTCTCTGTAATGTTAGGATGCACAGATCAGAATTATCATATGGCTTTGGGTGAAGGGACCAGCGAACCGAGTGTATCATTAAATATGAAGCATTCTTTCTTAGCTAGTTTTTGTCTCGTTATGTTTTAATGACTCTGACCACACAGTCTGTTTTAAAAGCATGCTAAAAATGCTGAAATCAACTAACAGACGCATCCGGCCATTTCAGAACATCACACCCAACAAACCGTCCATCCAGATAAGAAAACAATTAGAGGAACCATGGGTTTCTTTTTAATGTTTAATTATTAAACTGACTAATTTGTAAGAAAGTCTTGTAACCAAAGCTGTTTGGTGCAGTTAACTTTATGTCCCCTAACTTACAATTACTTTAAGTGCAATGCAATTAAATTGCATTGCAATGTATTGTAGCAGCAAAACCCCTATGACTTACTTTCTTTTGTGGAACATAAAATAACATAATTTGGAATATGCACATACCATAAAAGTCTGGGTTCAATGTTGTTTGACATACGTTCTAACAAATCCTTTTTGTGTTCCACAGTAAGAAGAATGTCATACGGGTTTGGACCAACATAAGGGTGAGCAACTGATAAAAGAATTCTCATTTTTGGGTGAATTTTTAATTTAACCATTACTGTCCTCAATATGTTTGTGGTATGCTGGCATGTTAATATGCATTTCTCTGTGTGTGTTCAGACTCCTTTGGGAATGAGATGTTAATTGGAAATGAAATGCTGTCTACACTCTACTTTCAGGTGTGAACTGTGAGGAAGGACAGTAGAAGACACTGGTCTAAGAATGCGTAATTCATATTAAAATATAATGTTACTTCTCCATTTTAAAATAAATGCTGCTCTTCTGAATCTACAATTCATCAAAGAAAAACTAAATATGAAGTAGCACAACAAACAATGACATTATTCCTGAGCATTAAAAACTTTTGAATGGAAGTGTAAATATATGTTTTTCTATATATTTAATATTATTAGGTGATGTTTTCAACTCAAACTTGAAGTACCACCGTACAAGATCAAACTTCAAGACTGCACAAGTGTGGCTAGTAATCCAGGCTATTTAGTCCAAAAGAGTGTGTTGTTTCTCCCACAACACTGAAACTAAACAGATTAAAAACCTCAGCCTGACCAAAATAGATCCTTGTGATGCCTCTCAATCCTAAGACGTAGACAAAGGTCTGGCAACTGTCTAAACTTATTTACATCTCTATTGATTGGGAGGCTCTTACGGGCAGAGGGCTGCATGACGAGAGGGAGGGGACCACCTCAATACTGTTCCTCCTGCCGTACTGAAGCAAATGGGTTTTGTTCAGGCTAAAGAGGACATGGAGAGAGCAGAGGAGGGGATAGGGACAACGGGGGGTCACAGCTTAATATTCCAGACCTCTTGAAAAAACAAAACAAAAAGGCTGAGAAACAGAAAAGGGGATGAAAAAAACAGAACAGGCAAAAGGAATATACAAGTTTTGAATGATTTTGGCAAAAAGACTGCAACAATAAGCTACGTATTGATCGCAGCCTTTGTCGTACCGTATTAAACAAGGTTCCGACATGGCAATTGAAATTAAAAAGGCGCCGTTCCCGGATCACGCAGCTCCCAGACGGAGCAGCCCTGGAAGGCTTAACCAAACCTGAGACCCTGAGAGCACATTATTATTTTAATAAATCAGGCAATGTGGGCCATAGTTTAATCGCCTCCTTTGTGATAAGCAGAGAAACAAGGTTTCCGTCGACCATGTTCACACACTTTCTTACATATTTGTCTTTAGCTTAAGTCTCCAAACTCAATTTACTGTGACCTGTGGAGTATTTTGGCCACAGGACCCTAGCCTCCTCCAGCCGGACCTAAGAATTATTTGTGTTAATTGAAATAGAACTGAAATAAAAATATATATACATACAAATACTAGTCTAAATATAGCTTATATGGTCTCCAAACCTTTGTGCCTGAGGCCTTTTTATTTTTGTTTTTATCATTACCTGAAAGCTGAAATAAAATAAAATATAAATATTAAATGAAACGCTTATGTGAGAATTACAAATGCTGCCTTGGCAATTTACTGAAAAAAAACTAAAGTAAATAAAAAAATTAATAAATAAAGCTAAAAGAAAATAATTAATAAATGTGAAAAACTCTCATAACAAAATGGCTATAATATATAAAATGAAAACTGGTAATACATTTAAATATATAATGTAAAATATGAATGAATACTATAACAGTATATTAGTGAAAGTGAAAAAAAAAAGTGGGGCCACAGTTCAATCACCCAGTTCAATGAGATAAACAGAGAAAACAAGGTTTCAGTTGGTCATGTCCACACACTTACTTAAACATCTGCATGTTTGTCTGTAGCTTAAGGTCTCCAAACTTTATTTACTGTGACCAGTGGATTTTCTCCCTAGGTCCTCACGCCCAGATCTGTATATTCACAAATGAGAGCTATTCATTGTGGTATTCTTCAGCTGTCCCTACGCCACCGTCGCCGCTCCTCTGCGGCCTTTGTGCTCGGCGCAGCGTCTCTCCATCCACACTCTTCATCATCCTGATGGTGCAGCTTTATCTTGCTTTAGTGCAGCTGCTTTCAGCCTATCAAAAGTGCTGAGGGATACAAGGAGAACTGAGAGCGAGTAGAGAGGGAGAAACAGTGAGAATAAGAGAGAGTGAGAGAGCGGGGAATGGCCAGTGCCCACTAGAAGGGATAATTTGTACTTTCTCAATAAATAAGGAGGACAGGCTAATTACTGGCTTAACAAGGGCAGGCCGTGGATCCTCGTGTCAAAAGGACAGGCATAATTATCAACCATCAAAGTGCATTCATATGGCAGCACAAAGAAGAGGTGGAGGGAGAACGAAAGCGGGCGTAGTGGCAGCGGTGGGGTGGTGGAGGGGGTTCTTGTGGCAAATGGATCTGGCTAATAAACAGCGGTGAGAGCCGCATTATGGCTGTCTGTGAGGATCCAGGCGCATTAGGACATGGCATGACTATGACCAAAAAGACAAGAGGCATTCTCCGGAAGAGCGGGAGGTGGAAAAGAGAAAAAGAGAGTATGATAATTAAAAGCTCCCATTTGTGTGGGTTTGGCTGGGGGCTGATGCAAGGGGCACAGGCTGGGCCGGTTGGGGGGAGAACAATGCTCCGCTAATGGTCTAAAGGTGACCCTTTGAAAACTTGAGGGCAGTGGTGTACAACTCCGCAGGGGCAGACAGGACAGAGGGGCCCTCAAAAAATAGTACAAATAGTATTTACACAACCAACCTATTATAATATTTGAACAGTTATTCGCTAAATAAATCACCCTTGTATAAAATCTTTTAATGCACCTGCCGCTCCAAATTCTTTCCTGCGGTACATCCTCAGTAATTATCCTTTTTTTGGGTTATCTTTTATCTTTTCCCTGTCTCGCCTTTTTTTCCGCACACATATTCTCTGATCTGACAAGGTTTGTATGAAAAAAAAACAAAAAAACAATGTGGTACAAAATGGCAATGAAAATAAAACCTACAGAAAAATATAATTGTATGTGCTATTAAAAAATAAAATAAAAATAATAATAATAATAAAAAAATAATAATGTTCAAAACCGTTTTACTTGATAAATATGTAAAATATAAATAAAAATAATTTTCTAGCATTATAACATTTATAACTGTAATATTACCATATATATATTATATAGTGTACACCTTGTCTACATGTGAACAACATGAACAAATAGTCAAACTTTTCATCTAAATTTGGTAATAATAATAATAATAGTTGTTGTTATCATTATTATTTTGTTCTTGTTATTATATAAAAATTTGAATTATTTATTGGTGACATTAAATTTAGCTTTAATACATTTTACGGCAATCTGTCAAATTAGTAAAAGCTGAAGATATCTTTTGAAAAATGGCACATTGGAATGAAATATATAAATTTGGCTTATAAATATGATACACAAATACCTTAGCAATAAACAATAAAATCTGTTTTTTCTATTCTTATTAACAAACAAACATCTTTTTGATAGTAATTATGTATTTATTATTATATTAGTATTATATTTTTTTTGTAATGACCAGAATGGCTCTTTAAGAGAGTGGGATGAGAGGGGCAGAGACTGGAGCTGCTGCCCCCCTCTGTGCACGCCACCTCTATTGGGGATGCTATCCTTTATTGGGCGAACCACAATAGCCACGGACTAGCAAGACACAAGGTCAGCAGAGGTTGTGAAGTTTGGCTGGAGAGGCTTTGAATGATCCATGAGACACATGGAAGACAGGGCAACACCAGGTGGGTTGAGACCAATTTAATTTGGATGAATTGGGCATAAAAAGCAGCCATATTAAAAGGGGAACCAATCTATAGTCCCCATTCTTTGTAAAAGACAATGAAGGAGAATAGCTGTCTGTCCCTGTAAAGACTGGACAGAGAATGGAGGAATGGAGGGAGGGATGAAGGAAATGAGGTCTTGCAGAGAAGAGAGGAGAGGTTTGGAGAGCTGGGTGAAGAGGTGGGGAGGGGGTGTCAAGGGTTACTGTGTCAGATGAAAGAGCTACTTAAATTAGCATCTAAACCAATGTCATGTTTATCAGAGTCTAGATATGTGTAAAAGGTGATTTCTTAGTGCTGTGATTTGCTTCATTATACAGGACAGTCAAATTAATTACAAATATCAATATTTGTTGAGAAAAAATGCATTTGATTACTGTAGCAGGTAACACAGTCACTAAAAATATACAGTGTATTCTATATACAGTACACTGTAGACACTGAACAGAGGCCTACAAATGGTCTGGAGTAAAAATAATGCATCTTTCCACAAAGTGTGTCAATTTGTATGTTTGTTTGTTGATCTTTAAAATGATTCAAACTGATTAGCATGAAGGTTTACAAGCAACAAACCGTAAACAAAAACCAGTAAAGTATCAGGTAAGTGAATATAAATAAATATATGTATATACACACATTATTTTTTAATGTTTGAAAGTACCTTACAGTATGCTCAACAAGGCTGAATTTACTAGATGAAAATATTTCTAATAATAAAACAGTAAAACATTCAATGTTGTGAAACATAATTACAGTTTAAGATGCAGTTTTTCCTGCATCTATTTTAATGTTTTAATGCCATTTATTCCTGTGAGTTTTCAAAAGCCATAACTCCAGTCTTTAGTGTTATGTGATCCTTTAGACATCATTCTAATATGTTGATTTCTCAAGAATCATTATCATTAACAATTGTGGTGCTTATTTATTATAATTTTTTTTTTTTAAATGTGGTATTTTTTTCAGATTTCCTTGATGAATAGAAAATGTAAAAACAAATAGTTTCCATACAATTACAGTTATTGCTGAATAAAATTAATAATTTCAAAAATAGATTTAATTTTACCCCATTTTGAAATGATTTGTAAAGGACTCGTGTGAAGCAGCTCGAAGAATCAGTCAGTCTAAACCCCCGCCTTCCCGTGAGCCCTCACTGCTGTGTTTGGATAGATGGCGCAGTCCTTTATGATTGGTCTACTGCTTCAGCGGTCCACAGAGCTTGTAGCAAAACTATACTTTCTGACATTACTAAAGGTGCTGATCGGGCACACCTCTACGTTGTGAACTTCAGCATTGTATAATGCATAACATTGCTTTAAACATCGTTTATCATCACTTAAACTAATGAGACAGACAGACAGTCAAGCTACATCAATCACAATGTTTAGACTACAAATGCAAGTTAGCCGGTTACCAAGACATGTGCAGGATTGTTACACGACATTACGTACACAAATACGATCGCTAGAAAATACCATCATCAATTATTAATACTTCTTATCAATACATGATGTAATCCACGCGGAAATGGTACTGTTTGGGGGCAGGGCATGTTGTTTTCAACGTAGAACGTGGATGGACATAACAGAAAAAGATTCAAATTGCTGACGACTCGTTTAGGCGAATGTGAATCGACTCTTTTTTCTGATAGACAATAACTTTATTTATCATGCACTATCGGCGTCACAACTTTGCAGATAGTTTATGTTCACACACAGCTACATGACACACTGCATGAAAGATCATATTTGAAAAGGCATTATAGGGGCACTTTAAATAAGTAAAAATACTCACTCTTGAAGTTGAATGGTAATGTACATAAAGAGCATTGGTGACATTTTTCATCGAAAAGGCATGTGTATGACTTTTCTGCAGCCTCATACTTCTGTTGAAGCACAAGAATTGTACACAGTATTTGTCATGCCGCCAGAGGCGAAGTACAAACAGTAAAGGTAAAAAACAAAAGCAGCATGCAGCGCAGACATGTTTTCTTGTAAGAGCAGTACGGTCTAGGCCATTCCACTAAACAGGCCCGGAATGACCATAGGGAAGCCACAGCAGGTCTGTGTGGTGTGTTTGTGAGAGAGAGAACGAGAGATGAAAGAAACAGCTTAAATGAAAATTAGAAAAAAAAAAAGGCAGTGCAAGTTTTTGCCGGGGGTACAAACATCCGGCTAGAAAGGAACCCTAAACCCCAGGTTGGGTTACGGAGGAAATGGGCAGAAAGGATATAAAAAAACAAACGCACACAAACACACTGAAAATGTGGCTGAAACCCAAAGTGTAGACTGCAGCCAAAGCCGACTAACACCCAGCTCTCTACTGGCTAGGGATGAAGGGCCAGGCTGTCTCTACTGAAACCACTTACCACCGTCAGTGTTCCTTTCTCCTAACCCCCATCTGGAGCGCTGCCCGAGCTGGAGTTTATTAGAAAGCACCATGTGCGTTACGGATGTTGAGGAATGCACTGGTCAAAACCATATTTAAGGACTTACAAACCATGAACCTGCCCTGTACAGTAATTACTGTGTGTGTGGGAGTGCTATGTGCATATGAAGATGCCTTCCTTTAGCTTTACTTATACGTGAAGGCACGCTCGCAGGCCTTTGGCCACTGCATGTGGATGTGGATCTTGGGATTTTCTCTATGGGCCCATTTAGAAGACCTCTAATGGAAGGCTCCAGGAGCAGCTGTGGTCATCTAGAGCATTAATTAAAACAAAAATCAGTTTAGTGCAGACCACGAGAGCAACGGATGTTTATTCTGTAGGTTAAATTTAAATGCTTGAGGAGAAGATTTTTTGCCGAGTTCAAAGGAGCACAAGCACGTTCTTGGCACGCTGGTTTCTTCAAGTATGAGAAACGCTAAATGAACTAAAACTAATGAAGCACACGGTATATTGGCTGTATATTGTTTTTGATTTAATCACATTCAGTAACACGGCTTATTTTCAGAGCATCAGTGACCTTAAAGAGATAGTTCACAAAAATATTTAAGTGAATCTGGAACCTGCTGATAAGCTAAAAAATTAGCACACGCTCACAAATAGCATCATAAATGCAGCATAAATGTGGCACACTAAAAATACCCACATTTCTGTTGTTGTTTACTTTCTCCCCTGTAGTTGTCATATTTAAACTGTTCTAGATGCACGTCAGTGTGCTTCTAACAGTGTTGTTTTGAACTGTCCAGTTTATGTAGTTAATTCATGCACCATGAACATGAAATATAGGCAACTGATCGACAAATGTTCACGTTAGAACATTGTCAAATAAAAAGCCTTTCCATTAGGTTTTGCTCATTAAGAGAGGACAAATGGCATGCTGACAAAGCCTTCCTATATCTGCCTCTAAATGCTTCAGATAGTTTACCAGAATGAACTAATGCCCCCATCAAATAGACGTTTAATTGGAGTCTGGTCTACAACACGTTTTACACCCCCCAACTCACGTTAACAAACACACACAGAGTGAGCTGTCACCTGATATCACAAATGATAATGTATCTTTTGCCCCATTGATGGTTTATAATATGAAACGAGAGGCCGAAGGTGAGCAAACAGGGACGCTGGTGAATAAATGAGATCATGGCTGATCCAGCTAATTATGTGCATTTTATTTCCATGGCTTATAACAGGTATAAACATAATAGCTCTTGTCAGGTGGGTTGCTGTGTTGACTAAAACCAGAACTCTGACCTAGCCTGACAAACAGCCCTCTAATCCATTAGAATGCATTATGGAAATTAATGTTGTTGTTTTTTAATGTAAACCCACATATGAGATTCCAAGATCGTTTTTGGTCACATCTAAACCCGCTCTAGCACAGCCCCTCGAAGGAAAGAAAGAGACAGGACAGAGATACAAAAACAGGAAAAAAAGAGAGATAGACAGAGAGAGAATCAGACAGGACAAAAGGCACAACACTTTCCCCTCTTTTCCGTTCTTGTTCCTTTCTCGTTTACTTTCACGGGGGAAATCAGTCGCATTTGAGAAACACGAGGTACACCTTTTACTTTCCTTTCAGCGCAAAATGATCCTGTGCTGCCTTTCAATAGTTGCAAGCTAATTTCATATTCAGCATTTGTGAAGGGAAGGGACGCTTTCGGGATAGGGAAGTGCTTAATTTGCCTGTCTGAATTGGAGAGGCTGAATAGACATGACCGGGTCGGGGGGGAAATGCTAACCCTCAGCCCTGATCGCACAGAAGCTGTCAGAGAACTGGGCGCTGATGGAGTAATCCACACTCTCTCCTCTGCTGTTTGTTCTCCTGGGCTGATGCTGTACAGGGAGCAGCAGACGAGGTGTAAATGGAAGCTAAGGAGCCCTTGTCCTGTAATTGACAGGAATTAATGAAGAGATGTGCTTAAAGGAATGTTTCAGGTTCTTTACAACAGCATACTATTGGAACATTTTATATATATATATACATAGTTATATATACATAGTTACATAGTATACAAGTTAATTTCAATCCTTGAATTTGATAGAGGTCATGTCATAGCTGCAGTTACATCATCAAGGCAGTAGGTGGAGACACTAAAGCACTCACTAAAAGGGTTAGTTCACCCAAGAATGAAAATTCTGTGATCAAATTATGTTCATCTTTGAAACACAAATTGAGATATTTTGATGATATCAGAGAGCCATCTGTACCTCCATAGACAGCAATACAACTGAAATGATGCCAGACCCAGATACGTAGTAAAAACATTGGTAAAACAGTCCATGTGACATCCGTGGATTAACTTCAGTTTTGCCACGCTACGAGAATAGGCTACTTTTTTACACAATAAATACAAAAATAACAATTTAACTCTACCATTCTTCTCTCGTGACTTACGTCTTCCGCCATTTTCGAGAGTATTACAACGTAATCTGTTTGCGCCTAGAGGAAAGCGCACGCTTATGTTGTAACGCTCTCTAAAAACGCCAAAAAAAGTATTCTCCTAGCGTCGCAAAACTTAACAGAAAAATTAAGGCGCTGATGGCACGTGTTTCTGAATCTGGAATAATTTCAGTTGTATTGCTGTCTATGGAGGGTCAGATGGCTCTGTGAAATCATCAAAAATATCGTAATTTGTGTTCTGAAGATGAATGGATGTCTTACAGGCTGGAACGACACAGGGGTGAGTGATTAATGACAGAATTTTCATTTTTGCGTGAACTAACCCTTTAACTGAACCGATTCAATCAAAACAATGATTTATTCAGTAACAAAACAAGTGACTGGCCCAATCCAAAATCATGTACTCATCATGTAGTCAGTACATAGTGCTTAGTATGAATGTAATCTGGATTTACAACTTTTGTCATGTTACTGTTTCAATAAATCATTCATTCAATCAAAATGAATCCATTTGTTTAAAACAACTGATTCATTCAGGAACATGTTTTTACTGATATTTAGTTAATAACTTCTTGTATTATAGGCTATTAACTCTTGTATGGAAGCCATGTGTCACAAAAATTAACATTATGCAACAAACACCATTGACTGAAATTGTTTTAAACTAAACATTCTTTTAAGAAAGAGAGAATTGAAAGAGTTGCTACAAGTACCTAGCTGTGTTCATTTGTTACTGTTGTTCATGGCAATCGAGAGATAAAACAAAACAACCTCCAACCCTTCAGAAAAGCTTTTGTGGAGTCCTTCTGCTGGAGTTATCCTTTTCAAACTGTTAACAGAAGGACATTGGATGATGAAAGTTCCTCCCACCCCCGCCCAAAATGGCTCCCTCACTCAAAGCCACTCCAGAGGGACTAAGGGTCTCTGGCACTCAGTGCCTCGCCGTCCGCTCTGAGACCGCCCTGCCAAGAAAGAGAAGGGTCTCTCATTTTTCTGACACTCTTGTCCTTCAGCCTATTGATCGGTAGGGAGAGAACATCCCTACCATGGCCACTAATAGAAAGTGAAGTTCATCAGCCGCTGCCTGCTGATCCCCTCAACAGACATACAGATCTATAAAGGCCACCCAACTAACCTTTTTCTCTTTTTACCTTCTCATGTCCTTCTTCAACTTTTCTCACATTTTATATATTTATTTATTTGACCATTTTTTTGCAGTGGACTCTTGCTATGTTTCCTTTGTTATATTATTTGTTTGCTCCTTTTCATTTTAGGACAAGTCCACTAAAAAGTGTAGTATGCGACAATTTCATTAACAAGGCAGGCTGTTTGCAAACAAAGCTGAGGCTGTGATCAAACTAACCCCTTATACGAAGAAACGTTCTTTAGCAGCTGTTATAATACGGTGGATTGGAGGACAACCAGACAGGAATATTTATGTGTTTCTCTACAGTTCCTTTCCCGTAAAGAAGCTACTTTGAGACGCACAGCTATTATTCGCATTTTTCACTTGCATTATTCCAATTGCATGCAGGGAGCGTCTACCAATGAGTGTGTGCAATGAGAGGAGGATTACATTCTAATTACAAAATAACACTGAACACCTCCATCGGTCTGAATCCTTTTATAATGCAGTATAAAAAGATGACCGTAACCTTGGGAGAAGAAAATAAGAAGAGAGAGCTTCTTAAATACACACATGTACACACCTACACACACACACAAAGAGAGAGAACTATAAACCCTGCTGTCTTTTTCTTGACTGAGCGAGGGAGCTTTATTTTGTTGGGGACATGCAGTCGTGGTTTGTTGTCAGTGCTGGGGGAAATGCACATTTCTCATTCGGGGAACTAAGGGGTGAATGAGCTGCCGTAGATACACACAGCCCTCAGGCCTCCAAGCTGTCCGTCCTCAGCACAGCTCCACTGTAGCACAGTGATAAGCTAAGGCAAATGGACTCTGAGAATGACAGGTAAACCTACACACTATTCATGAGTGTACGGGGAAGTTTGTCTAGAGCAGAGCTGGCAATTTAACATATTCATTTAGTACAAAAAATGGTGGGTTACAAACCACTGAATATTTGACCCCTATGTAAAAACCCGTAATAACTAACAAAGTATAGAGCAAAATGCAGAAGATTTAGCAAATGGGAAGATATAGTAAGTCACTGAATCATTCTCTTAACTAAATTAATTCAATTCAGAATCAATGTGAATCAAATGTATTCTATCGACATCAAACATTTGTGAGAAAAACAAGTGCCAACTAAACCATATGCCACAGCAAACAATTATAAGGAAATATGAAGAATACAACTACAAGCTGAGCCTAGAAAGAAAAAAACTTAAGAACATAAGTCTTTTGTTCTTTCAACAGTAAGATTTTCTTTAACCAGCACTAACACAGACAGCTTTGTCAGAAAAGGACAGAGTTTGAGTTACACTCCGTCAGTCAGCTGAGTCACAAACACAAAACTATGAGGAACAAACACACACAAAGCTGACCTTATACAAAACCTTTCCCGTTTAGATCAAATTTCCACATTTCTCTATTATCTTTTAGTATAATCTTACACCAAATCTTGCTTAATGATTAAGGGTCAAATAAGGGTGAAAAAAGTTAGATTCAAATCCAACACATCAATCAGTCTGTTGAAGCTTTCGTGCGTTTTCAAACCACATCTAGGCAGCTGCAAAAGCAATATGCTTTCATAAAACAACATTCAAATCACAAAACCCAAATGCAATTATTAAATCTTGCTTCCAGGCATGTTATTGTGCAATGTTTCAGTTAGAGCTGAATGAATGTTGAGTAATATTACACAAGTCTATTAGTCAGGATAAGACTGAAATCCACTCTGCCTTAAAACACCCTCTTATTCCTTTCAATTCGAGCCCACAAGTGCCATAAAGGCAGCCAGAATGCTCAACCTATCACGAAATATGACCACACATGAGCCATCACACCACACCCACTGCCATTCATCAATACTGAAAGAGCCAAGAGAACTGGAAGCTATCAATATACATGTGTAAATTCACACAGAATGTCTGATATTGTAAATACGACTACGGCGACCGTTTGTCCCCTTTGCAGGGCATCAAAACACAGGCAACTCATTCATCTGACATTCTGATTGGAACCTACTCAATTCAATTTTGTATGTTTACATGAATACGATCAGAAAACGAGGTTTTGATGGCATTGTGATATGCTAGAGGTTCAGTCATAACAGACAGATGGCCATACAAATCATTCGTAATAAGAAATACATGCTAACTATCTCATTTTACTGATACATTCCTATTCCTCAGGAGAACTGGACATGTTTTAAAGCCACGATCCAAATGATACCCCAGAGAATAAAATGCTGGGCTGAGTTTGGGTTGAAATTTATCTTCATGCATAATCACTGGAAGATACATTTTCACTGAATATACATTTTCGGAGTAAGCTAGCAGACATCGTATAAAAGTATGACTTACAGCATTAGTAACATGTCAGGAAAGAAAGAAAAAGAAAGAAATTATTTTGAACCGTTACTGGATAAAGTATGTTTAAAAAAGAAATAAAAGAAGAAGAATATTCATGAACTCGGCTGTCCAAAACAGCTAAATTTGTCCGCTCAATTAAAACTACACCAACTTTCTAAATCAAAGGAAATTACAATAATTATGACAACATTTCTCTGTCATTACTGCACCACATACCAGAGATCTGGATCCCGTTCAGACACAGCTCTCCTAGCTGTCTGGGCGAAACCATCAGACATTTTTAGTAAACTTAATGGCAGCCCGTTCCAGAGGGACAGTTCACATCTCCAGTCTCTTCTCCAACCGCTTACAGTATATTCATTTTCTGTGATGGGCTTTATGTGCAGGATGAACCCGCTAGCCTACAATGAAAAAAAAAAGACATGCACAAGAAAAAAAAAGAATCTGTCGTAATCGTTTACTTACCCATGTGCCATTCTACACACATACAACTTTCTTTCTTAAAGCTGCAGTCCATAACTTTTTTGTGTTCGAAATGCACAAAATGTACGTAATAAGCAAGTATACCATGAATCTATTACCCAAACTTTGTTTTAGTTTGTCCTTAATCGCTATGGTACACCTGTAATAAGTGTTTATATTCAGGCTTTAGACTGGTTTGGGGACTGGTTCATTTCCAGAACAAACAATTTTTTAATGAATGATTTCAGAAAATCAGCCTGAATGATTTGGTTATAAATCAGATCCATTTCACTAGTTTAACTCACTGAGTTAAATGCTGACTCAAGTATATATTTTTTTATTTCCTGTTTCCTTTGTTACACAGTTTGTTAATAAATAATAGCACAATTATAATTCTATGGTAGAACTCTTTAAGATGATAGAAACAATACTTGCTGTAAAAACATATTTGACTTTTTAAATCTTTAACCTTTGCTGTGCATATTTTTATGCAAAGGCCCACCACACTTAATGAGTTCTGTTTGCACTAATCTCATGGCTGAATGGCAGAATTTTTCATTGGTCCAGACATCAGCTCGTCTCCTCCAGATCATTTGCATGGGCTGGCAGCTGCTAACCTCTGCAGGGCACTTGAGATGCTGTGCATGGCCTCCTCTACCTCCTTCAGCCCTTTTTTAACTTAAGACCAATGGCTCCTATTAAGGACTCAGGCAGGGCTACTGACAAGCCGGTCAATAACAATGTGAGGTTACTTCATTAATGGTCTAATGGCTGATGGACTGAGGGCTGGAAAAGGGCCAGCGAGACTGATTCTGGGTCGCAGAAAATGGAAGCGGCTTATCCAAAACCATCTAAGAGTGGGTTCAGTGGTTACCTACATACGCACTTTGAAGGAGTTTACGGGGGTCTAGGACACCAAGACACACATCCCTCCTTAAATCAATAGTGACATAGCCTGTTGTTTCCCATTGTTCTTCCTTCTCCAGTAGCTGTGCACAAGTATAAAGGAAGACTCTCAAGGTCTGTGCCGGTCTGTCAGAGGCACATGGCTCAGTCTCGCACAAAGGGCTCTTTTATTTCACCGGTGACCCCAGCAGAGAACTGCCCATCATCCTCTAGCCAAATTAGCATACAGCAATCCATTAGACAGGCCCTGACACATGCAGCGGAAATCCCCAATAGGCTTGATCATAGGAGGACAAGTTCATTATTCATAATGGGAGGACAGAAAAAGAAGGAGAATGGGAGAGAGAGTTTGAGGGAGGGGAGCATTGTCAAGTGTAGGCATATATGGCAAAAAGAACAAGATATCTAAGACACGTATACAGTAAGTGTACTTATTTGGTTGCTTTTGTATCACTCATAGATCTGTTTAAAAGTAACTTTAATATATGTTTATAAACAACACTTCAACAAAAATACAACTTCTACTTGTATATATATAATTCGATTTTAAAATGTCAACCCCAAAGATAATTTAAAAGTGTATTTGACTGTTTTCCTAAGAAGCAATTTTCATAACCCTGAGCTTGTAATGTCATATTAAACTATTTTATTAATTAAATTCAACCTGGCCTAATGTAAATTATTGCTGCATTATATGAACATATATCTCTCTCTCTCTCTCTCTCTCTCTCTCTATATATATATATATATATATATCCCTTAAAAGCACCTATACTATGACATCAGTCACCTTTTTTGCAAAATAATAAAATAATAGTAATATTTGTGCTACAGGAAGTGGAGGAGGCTATATAAAAAGGTGGGAGTTTATGAATGTAGTTTATAAATTCATTTATGATCACAAGGTTTTTTTTTTCATTTCTGCATGTTAAACGTCCCTTTTCACTGCCGATGACAACAGCTAATATCATAAGTGGCTGTGAACAAATACACATACATTAAGAAGCCATAAATGGAGAGTGAAGTTCTGCTGACATGTGTAATGTTAAATGCCAACGTACCATTTAAAATGAAAGGGCAGCAGCATTTCCAGTCTTTGTGGTACGCCATTCAGACTCATTTAGAAATAAAATGGTCCTTTAGTGTTCTGTACCTGCCAAGACTTGGACTGGTTAAAGACCTGCAGAAGAACAATAGAACAGACGAGGGTGTAACATTAGCATTTTTCCTTCTCAACATAAGAATGATACACTTTTCTTAGTTGTTTTCTCTCGTACAATTGATGATTATATTTTAATATCTTACGGTTTCAAACTTTCTACACTGTATGCTGGCAAAGGGCTAAATCAAGTTTGACTCAAGGGAAAGGCCATGCTGACCTCCATTGCTGCCCTGACAGGAAAGTACTACATCATTTCCTGCAGAGAAATGCCATCTCTGAAAGGCTTCCATTTGATTAATATTTATAATGGAAGTCTGACTCTTTTTTTCTCTTCTCCACAGGCTGTTTTATTGTCAGATGGTCACCTCTCTAATTTGGGGGTTGAAAATGATGGTCTTGGTTGTGGCACTCTGCCAGCACAGGCAGTTCCTCTGATGTCTCTGAAGTCCTCAGTAAGTCTCTCTCTCTCTCTGTCTCCCTCTTTTCATATCAGGCCTGTGCTGCTCAATCCTTGGCAAACCTCTAATCCTCATATTATATGACACCTGGACAGTCTTACACTGTCTGTCTGCCCAGAACTCTCCAGATTGGTCACGCTATTTCACACCTTTTCTCTTGCCTGATGTTCAGGCAGCTTCTCTGATATGAATAGCAGTTTCAATGTGGAAATCGTTGGCCCAGCCAGGACCAAATCCACTGTTATCTCTCTCTGAGCCAGGACTGCTTGGGAGGGTGTGGGGTAGATTTCATGTAAGTGTAAAAATGAGCACAGAGGAGGTGAGGAGAACTGGCAGAAGTTAGCTGGAATACCTCCATGGCCTCATTTACACCCAAGGCCCATCACAGGTAATCCGATCATTAATGGCCAGCACTAAAAACAAGTGGAAACGGGGTGCAAAATATTTTCTGATTCGATTTCAGACCAGTTCTAATTAAGTAAAAACAACCAAACAACTTAAATAGTTTCTTTATTGAATATGTTGCTGAATTAATAAATGAACAAATGTAAAATATTACATAAAAAGCTTAAAAAAATTAATACATTTTTGAAAAGAAAAACAGAAGAGAAATCTGTGAAAGATAATAAAGAGCTAGAAGAGCTCGTTTGAGAGAAATGCTAGATTACTAAAACTCAAAAAAAAAAAGAAGCTAAAAATGGAAAACAGTAAAGTTGCAGTAAAGCTGCTTTTGACACATTCTGTATTGCATAAAGCACCAAAAGTGGCTTGACTTGATGTGTAACGCACAAGTTTATAAAAGAAAAGAAATTGGTTATACTTTATTTTAGTTGGGGTTTAATAAAACAATCAACATCAACAAATTATCAACAAATGAACACACTGACATAGCTGACGTAATCAAAGGTCACTAGATCTCCTCTTACCACTTGTGACTGGATCCCAAGATGATTGTACTGTAACACCAGTTTTGAAGAGCGGCTCATGTTTTGCTCTTTCGGCGAGAGCTGGTGGCCGATGTTCGAGGTTTCACACCACTTGACACACATACAAGTCTCAGCTCGATCCCCTTCCCCTCGCGCCTCCATTGACAATGTTCAAAACCTCACAGGTTGTAATAGCAAGGCTTTTGCTTTCTTCTCTACACTGTCATTGGTATATTCAGCTTCAGAAAAGCGTCTCGACCCACTTCAAATAGCTGTTGTGTTCAATTTCCACCTCTCCAAAACAAACCAGAGGCGTCTTTTCAAGCCATATGTCAGCAGTATGAGAGGACGGCTTTTATGTGGTGAAAGCAGTTTAATATTTTGTGAAGGCTTACTGCTGCTGCAGACCAGCTGAATGACAGTCTGACAATACTCTCCCATCCATTCTGCTTCTCAGATCAAGCGCTCGCAGCAGCAACCCTGAGACACATTCACTCGCTCGCCCGCCCGCTCTCGGCAGGGTGAGAGGGCGACGTGGCCACCCTGACGGAGGGAGCGAGAACGAAAGCGCAAGCTGGGGAAGGAGTGAGATGTAGAGGTAATACAGAGGTTTTCCGTGACCTTGGCTACAAAGGATGAGGAGTGTGTTGATATTGTGTATTCCAGATCCATTACTCACAGAAGCTCTGCTGCAGGAGGCTCATGCCGCACACACACAAACACGGACGTTGAGGGTGGAGCAGGCATTGCCCTCCTTTGGCACCAGACGTGCAGAGAGCCCGTTTTCGCCGGCTCGCCACATCTATGCCGAGTTGTCGCACCGTTTCTCCTCTCATCTTTATTCCTATTTAAGTCAAAGACAGAAATTCAATGCACAGGGCACGGCGTGGAGCTAAGCTTCACTGGTTTTCTCCGTGCAGAAAATGAGATCTAATAATGATTTGCTCACCGTGGACGCTATCAGCACATAAAATCATCCAGGTTAATCAAATGGTTGTTGTGAAAGCAGTTTCTTTCTCTGCAGCGCTAACCCTTGCCGGCACAAGCTGAAAAGATCATTGATTTTTAATCTGCAATGAAAACCTCTTGTCACCCTTGGTTGTTTCTGAAATAATGCTGTTTTCAGTAGTTATACTTTTTCAGGCTCTTCTGGGATGGGCCTGTGGAAATTCTGACGAGCTTTTGGGACCGTAAGTCTAAATGTTACGAACTTTGCCTTTTGACCACGCTGCCAAACATCACATGAACGAAAGGAAACTCGCTTTGTAATTCTGGTGACCTTAGACCCGGCAACCTACATACTGTGCATAATAACAAACAATCAAAAATAAATGCAAAGTACATGTAATGATATTTTACACGCCTCTGGCTTATATTGATTGCACGGTGCTTAAAACAGAATTACTCTACCCCATCTTTCAAGGTTCTGTGATTCACATTACATTAAAATACGTAATCTTTAAACTGCATTTAAAGAGACATTTTCAATATTTAAATAAGCCAATTCCACCACAATGACAGGCCGTCATTAGCAAGACCTTGTGATGTCAATGCAACAGAAAGACAAGAAAACAAGTTTTGAATAAGCCCTTGAATTAAGAGTTACCTGATGAATAAGGCTCAGCAAACAGAAAATTATTTACAGTACACCATGGAAGAAAACAACTTTAATTCAATCAAGGTTTGCATCAAAGCTGTAACGAGGATAAACTCAACAAACAACACAAGGACTTCTAATATGAATAATGCGGGTCAAAGTAATAACACAGTGTTCTGACACTGGTTTTCTGGGGAGAGTTAAAAGAAAGAAGTGAAAAAAGAATATGAAGATGACGTGCTGGGTCTGGGCGGTGTTCGGATAAGGCGAGATGATGAAGCACGCTGAGTGGGACAAATGAGACACGGAGAGAAAGGCATCAAGTCTTGGAAAGAGGAGTCTGTCGGTCGAGCGTCCTTCATTTCTAAAGTACTGTAGACTGTTATCTGCTTAACAGCGGGGTTTCTCTGAGAATGCAATGGATAAAAAAACTATAATAAGTACAATATAAAATCTACAGCACAAAAATGGAAGAAATAAAATAAATGGTCAAATCGTTGTGGGACTTCAAAGCTTTTTTCTTTAAATTGTTAAATTGTACAGTTTCCAACAATAACACCGGCGGCGGTATTTTTAAAAAAATTTTTTTAATGCTCATTTGTGTTCTCAGTGAGATCCTAAAGCGGGGCGTGAAGGGGAATGGTGATATGCAAAGATTACCTGTCAATACGATGATATATTAAAAACAGTCTAAAAATTAACCTACTGTAAATGGGTTTAACTGGTTCAACTTAACCAGTCAAATCGACACTTCTAGTCATGTCCAAATCAAAGTTTACATAAAATTACATAAAACACAGAATGGCACTACAGCTTGGTGCTTTTGTCTCTTAAAAATGTAAATAAAACAAAATAATAAAATTAAAATAAAATTAATTAAAAAATCTCTTTACTATCTATTTTTAAAGGAAAAGTTCACTCAAAAATGAAAATTCTGTCATCATTTACTCATCCTCAATTACTTCCAAACCTGTTTGAATTTCTTTGTTCTGCCAAAAACAAAGAAAGATATTTAAAAAAAAAAAAAAAAAAAAAAAATTAAGCAGGCTATTTTGGTCACCATTAACTTTGACAGTAGGAAAAAAATACTGTATTGAAGTAAATGGCCCAAAACTATTAAATATTTTAAAATATCTTCCTTTGTGTTCAGCAGAACAAAGAAATTCATACAGGTTTGGAACTACTTGATGGTGAGTAAATGATGACAGACTTATTTTTTTGGGGGGGTGACCATTCCTTTAAGTTAATATTAATTATAATATCAATAATATTCATATTATTTAATAATTTCAATCATCTCTATCTCCATTGTCCATATCTATGTACAGAGGATAGATAGATACACCGTCATATAAAAATCACATTGAACATGGAATTTAAGAATGTACAAGTTCAACAACTGAATTTCCCAAACCTATAGAGCAGAAGTTGCTTTATCATTTCCATCACACGGCTCTGCTTCTTACCATACAGGACACGACATGAAAGAAAAGTTGGGCAAAGTGTCACTTTGTCGCACTTTAGACGACATTGTTCAATTCTGTAGAACAGTCACGGACGCATGAACATGGCTCTCATGCTGAGGTTTCATAATGGACACACAAAAGAGGAAACCCTGTTGAGAAATGCCTATACCAGAACTCCACTCCGCCTCTTAGAGATAGAGGGAATGGGATGAGGAGAAAAAAAATGAGAGTGTTTATTCTCAGCGGTGCTTTGCTAATGAAAGAGCACATTCTTGTTTTCTTACTGTGTCATTGCGAAACTCAGAGGTTGTGGCGTTGTCACGCTCTCTCTTTTTCCACGTCTGTTTGGCGACCAACTATGAAGCATCGCCCAACTTGGTGACAAGGACTGAAGATAAAGCCTCCATAAATGTTCAGTAAATCATCTCCTGACCTTTCCTGGCATCGCACACATCGGCACCTGAAATGTTAAAGACAAAAGGAAGATTGAAACTTCCAGTGGCGTGATGAAGTACAGTCTAAGGCCCCCCCCCCCGCCGCCGCCGCCG
>JAUCMU010000024.1:9030432-9045907 GCA_032275025.1 Enteromius treurensis
CTATCTATCTATCTATCTATCTATCTATCTATCTATCTATCTATCTATCTATCTGTCTATCTGTCTGTCTGTCTGTCGCACTGAGTTTGGCATTGAGCTCTTGTAGGCAGAATTCGTCTTAAGTAGAATTAGATTAATGGACTAGAGACCACTCCTAAGTGCTTAATGAAGATATATATATTTCCGACATGAAACTGATTAGGGTGTTAATGTTTAAATTACAGAGCAATTTCACTCTCAGTGTTACACACCTATTATTTCAATTACAGTACCAATAATGACCACACCAATTATTTTATTAATAATAATTACAATACCAGTTTTCAGTAGTATTACAATAATAACAATAATAATTCTATGTAAATTAGGATTATTGCTGGCTGCCTGACAAAATCCTGCTGTTCCTCTTTAGCTGCTTTGGATAAAACCCCATAATAAACGATTGTGCTTTGGATAAAAGTGTCTGCTAAATGCAAAGTAAATGCAAAATAAATAAGTAAATATATTTTATGCATTTATTATTATTATTATTATGTGCAAGACGAAAAAATGATCATCAAGTATCAGTAGTAAATCACAGTTTAGCGCAGTCTCATATTCACTGTTACTTGTATGACTACCTAAACAGTAATTACCCCTCTCTCTGCATGTTTAAATCAGAAGCCTTCAGCAGAGCTGAACCTGGCAGTCCCCTCCCCGTGCACATTAATGGCCTTTCTTCTTAAAGTCCTGTCTCTCTGACAATAGAGCATCACTGAAATGCCTGTCGTCCCAACAAAGAGCCTTCTCTCCCAGACACCGGGGTCATGCTCTGTAGTGATGAACCTCGCTGTCACGTGAATACAATGTGATTCCCCCATGTGAAGAACAGAAAACCAGAGAGAGACAAAGGGAAAGAGAGAGAGCTGGATGTGTGATGCTATTTTGTTTTGTCGACATGACTACGGATCAAAAGTGCAGATCTGGGGAATTATAACAGCGCATGTACTAGAATGCTGTCATTACAATCAACAAAGTTGCCTACACTGAAAGCGAGAAAACAGCCAGCTTTGTTTATTATAATGGCAGTGTTCTAGTTTGTCTCGCTTGCAGTGTAGCTGGGGTGTAAGCGCTGAGAACTCTGCTCTGTCCTTGGTCCTGTGCTGTCTCTGCCTGAGATTTATGATCGTCTGGGCTGCTGCTGCATGCACTTGGTTCTGATAATTAAAGGGGTCGTTATTAGTTAGCTGCGTATGCAGAGCAGGGCAGCGTGAAAGGTCAGGAGGAGGCACTGAGCACCCCAGCCATTCCTCACCTCTCCCAATAGAAACACGGTCTCCTCACACATAAAACATTCACTCAGTCATTCTCTCCTCTGAAACTGCATGAGTATTTAAAAAGTAGTGTTGTGAAGTACAAAGAGAAAATAAATACAGAAAAGAAATAGTCAGATTTGGTGGATAGACAGTACAGATAGACATATATATATATATATATATATATATATATATATATATATAGGCTATATATATACAGTTCATTTGCAAAATCATATGACACTGTTTTTAACAATTTTTCTAAAAGTTTTTTTCATTGTGCATCCCAATACATCTCAATTAAACTTTGTTAGTTTTGAATTTGGTTAAAAAATAAAAATGCATAACTAACACATTAAAACAAAATAAAAGCATTTTAACACAATAAAAAACACATTTTTTGAAAATGTTATATATATATAAGTGGGTAGATGACAAATAAAAATTGGGCACATTGATATGTCAATTACCCCTATATATATATCACATCCATAGAAGTCTTTCTTTGCATAGTATATGTGTGTACAGTGTATATTTACTATGTGTATACAAAATATATAAACACACACACATACTGTATACAGTATATTTTCTAAATATTTTATGTATTTACATACATATTCATATAATCAATATTACAAATACATTGAATATAACAAAAACATCTGAAAAATATATACATGCATGTGTGTCTTCATATATACACATAATAAATATACACAGTATACACACAAAAATCAAGAATGTCACATTAGACAGAAGCCGAGCCTTTCCATCAACGTTTAACTTTCCCATAGAAAGTAAAATGTCAAACCACAACAACACGATTTGCCACTGTCATTCTCCTTGCCAGTTGTCATTGGCAAGAAAAACAAAAGCTTGTAATATTGGAAAAATCCATCAAGCCATGAATATAGCATGAAGAGCTAGCATATTTTCTATGTGCGTGTACATGCATTATCTATGACACAAAGGCTGCGAGGAGATGCAACCCTAGGGCTCCGTGATCCGTCTCTCTCTATCCAGCCAGCAGCAGAACCCAACCCTCTGCCCGCCAGCCTGCACACAATCATAATCACCATAATAACAATAATAATAAAGTAAAGGCATACCGGGCTGGCAGCAGTCTTAGCACACCTCAATCAAATTACACGGATGCACGAGGAACATGTCACCCTTGGATTTTTCATTTGCATAAAACAATTACCCCACGGACAGTGGGTTCAATGTCGTCTAGACTACATGCTTCAGATGGTGTCATCAGCCCCAGACACAGTAGACTGCCTATAAATTAGCAATGAGCTGAGCCTAGCCAAGATGCATTATAGCGCTTATAAACCCTGAGAATTTATTTAAATAGATAACACACATGCAAATCTCCCTGGCTGGCATGGCAACGATCTTGATAGTGTGGCTCCATATGTGCGGAGAGGGCAGCTGGGAGCGGCCGAGCACTGCGGCAGGCTAAAATGAACCCTGACACCTTATTAGTGTATACACTGGACACTCATTAACTTCCACTGCCAGGAGAAACCTGACCTGACCCGGCAATGCTCTGCCTTCTTTTAAAACATAACATGCTGGTATGAAAGCAATACCAGTGTTTTGATGAAAATGCTTCCTGTATAACGACTTTCTGCGTTGAGTGATTGAGGCCTTGAAGTTGCGTTCTCAGCGGGACGCCATTCAGTACTGACAGTGAAAGAAACTATGTTTCCTTCATAAATGATTGTAGATTTTTTTATCCTAAAAAGGCCGTTACCAAATACACCTTGGCTTAGGTAACTTTTTATACCTATTCAGCGCTCGATAGATTTACCATGAATTTAATCTTAATCAAGGACAATCTTCAAAATTCCTTTATATTCAGATTAAACAGTCAGAATAAACATTTCCATTTCTTTGCTTTTCATTCTGATTTTGGTTAGCGAGCTTAATATGCTAGCATAGCAATGCTAACTGGTTAAAAGATAAACTACATAACATGCTATGGTCTGAATAAGCTTTTGACGGGGGGATGTGCTCTTGCATGACACTGAAATATGCAAATATTTGTAGAGATGTATGAATTAGAGTCAAATGATTAAGCTTAGACGTATATGATTATAGTAAACAACTTTGCTGAAAATGTTACAGGGCTTCTTATTTCTTGCTCTCTTTCTGTCAGTGAAGTGGGGAGGGAATTTCATCTTAACATCTTCATGTACCGCAGGGCATTTTCTGCACCTCCTCGTACAAGCACTCATCACCATCCCCATTCCCTTAATCGATACACAGAATGTAGAGGATAAAAAAATAAGAGACTGGGAAATCACAAGGGAGGCCAGATTCCTAACAGATTTTTTTATTTCATTAATTATTTAATCAGTGGATTATATTTATTTTTTCTATGTGGAAGGGTATCTGCTGTAGCTGTGTAGGTAAAGTTAACTAAACTCAAATGTATGCTGTGTAATTGTTTTTTGAGACCTGCAGATCATATCTAAAATGTGTGTGTGTTGTTTATTTGACCCCTCGGCCTCTCTATGTTGTTGAAGGGGAAACTTGTTCATCTGGCAGTCCTCACAAAAGAGAATAGTCCCACTTACCCTTCCATTACTTCACTAAAAAGTGATGTACCAGTCCATTAAAACAACTCTGCGTCTTTGTTTTTCATTCTCTCTCATCTCTTCATTTAAGCAAAGTGCACGTGAAGCATCTGTGAACAATGCTTTCTTGGGCTTGTAAATGTCATTAGTAACGATTTGTGTTTTTTTCGTAGCGTTTCTCAGTGCACCTCATAAACCATCTCCCCATTCCCCAACCCCTCTGCCCCCCACCCCCCATCCCTGCTGGCTGTCTTCGAAGAAGTTGAGCGTTACATCCGCCATCAAGAGATTTTACAGTGGATTCTTTATCTGTATAAACAAAGCAGGTAATGGTGGCTGTTTATTGTACAATGCGCCCCCATTTGAACTTTTATGTCTTTATTGCTTGCATACCAGTTGCCTTGTTTATGTGTCTGAGTTCCCAGCCACTGCCCTTGAACTTAACATCCGTCACCCCTGCCAGTTTCCCACCCCCTTCTCCTGGCTCCATACTTGAACCCTCCTTCATCAAATCTCTCTTCCCCCCTCTCTGTAAGGAATGCCTGAGAGACAGAAAGAGGGAGAGACCAGTGATGCACCATAATATTTTGGAACCTCTGTAAAGAGGTGAAGCTCCACCCTAAACATCATGCATAAGCATTTATGGTTTATCAGGGGGAAATAATATCACCGACAAACACAGACAAGTGAAATTATAGACATTAAATATTATAGTGAGAGTGATATTATAGACATGAAAATGAGAGAAGCAATTCTGCAATTGAAACACTTCTTAAAAGTTTCCTCTGAATCACTAACTGTGCCGTTCATGCAGCTTTTATGCTGAGTAAACTCTCTCGAGGTAACCATAATATAATAGGCTCGGAACACTGTGAAGGGGCCCCCACATAGACTTGGGGACTGTAGGGGTGTCCCGTACACCAATGAGAGAGATGATCATTTGATGTCTCTGTGGTAGGATGATAATTAATACAAAGATGGGAAGTCATGTACTGAATATTCCAGTAGTGTGACAAGACCATCAATGACAAGCTTTCGCTCTCATCAAAAGAAGAATAGAAAGAAATAAGCAGCGAAAGGGGGAGCAAGAAAGAAAGACAAAAAAAAAAGAAACAGAACAACGTGACATCCCCCGTCCAGAGCTTGAAGATTAACGATGAAAAGAAACAAAAGAACAACAGTAAACAAAAGAGTATAGAGGCTAAAGGGGCTCCCCTGATTTCTCTTACCACTCGAGGAGGAAGACAGTCAACGAGAGAGGGGCTCCTCTTTTGGGACAGAGACGTACAGTATGGATCTATATGCACGCATACAGTGGCCTGGTATTGTGAATCAAGCAGAGCTAAATCAATGTCAGAGCTCAATCAATATATAGTCCCATGTGTTCTTCCTTGCTCTCCTGCACTTGGCCTCACCTTCCCCACACTAACATCACCAGGACTTTCACATGTGGGTCAATATACACCAACGAGCCAAGGCCGAGCAGCAAATCTATTAACCTGCCCGTGTTTTAGTTAGAAAGAGGACGAAAAACTACCGAGCGGCACGAACAAAGACAAGAAGATGAATTCCAAACTGGGAGCATACAGGTGTTGAGTGTCTGTAAATACTAAGGCTATAGGGGAGTCTTTCAGTGATGGTGTTATATGTTGGCGCCTAGGAAAGGAACTCTGGACACTGTCTGTTTGATTTGGTTTGGTCTGGGGGTTGCGTGCATTTGGACATGCGGTATTAGGGAGTTGTTACTGCTACAGTTATCTGCGCTTACCAGCATCATATGGGTTGGCCTGCCTCTCCAGCCTTGGGCTGTAGACACAACAACACTGCTTGTTAGTGACATCTGCTGGGAAGAGCTGCCCTTCTTGTCCTTTGGCCCTTACTCAAGCGAGTCCAGCCCATCAAAACAACCTTAACTAACTCCCCTCAACTTCCTACCCCTATGTGTCCTTTTATTACTGGGCAATGTGTGCTCTTTCCCACGTGTACATAATATAATCTTCTCCTCGTTCCATAACCTATTCCCTCTTCCTGTCTCCAAATCTCATACCAGGGTAAGGTAAAAGTGTCTGCATTCCTGGGACTTTTTTCTTTCTGTCCTGTCCAAACCTGTCCAGATTCAGAAACAGTGCATATGCATGCTAAGTATGCAAGAAGGCTAACATGAAAGAGAGTTTATGCAAGAGAGAGTGCATGAGGGTGTTCTGTAACATAGTAATTCACTATTTTTCAATGTTTTAGTTATCATGTATTATTATTATTATTATTATTTGTATACACATTTTCTTTGGAAGCACAAAAATGTGTGAACAGTTGTTTAAGGACACTATTTTTCTGTGTAGCACAAAACTTGCCGGCATTTCCAAACCAATTCCACAAGTAGCAATGTGCGTTCATTCTTCTACCTTCTTAGCTTTACTTTTTTGCTACACCCCCCACTGGATGCTGAATAAATTGTCATTATTTGATAGCAGCCTGTCCTCTGCAGTCATCTGAAAGGCAGCAGTCATGTCACTCAAACTGTCACTGCCATTGTTTCAGGTCATAAAAATACATGAATCAAACTCATCATTCACCAGGACACAGCCAAACCTCAGCACTGACAGTCATACAAGTGATACGCTTTATATAAAGAGTAGACAGTTTAAAAACATATACAGATGAAAGCACAACAACAAAGTTCATGTTCAGAGGAAATATTTGTAAACATTGTGATTGGAATCCGTCCATCCAAAAGTTTTATTATTATCACAAATGTTTATTTTACAAATGTAATACAAAACATTGTAACAATGTTCCTTTTTTTCCTTTCTTGAATTTCTAGCTCACTAACTGTTAGTACATCATATAAAACTCTAAGTACAGTTAAAAGATCTGGAGCCATCAAACACGTAATTTGGTTAAGTCAGTTCCTAATAGTTCCTCTTAAGTGTCCAAATAGACCCTGTACCTTCAAACCCAAATTGAAGATACTGACAGTAACCTGTAAAACCCAATCCAAATTCCACATTCAACTTTTTTGGAAAGTAATAATCACATTATAGATTTGCTTGGTCACCAAATGGCTCCATAAGTTTCTTTGTCTTTTTTTGAAAAAACATTTTCTCTTTGGAAGTCATCTATGACTTTTGAGCAGTTTTGTTTCCACAATGTAAAGCTAAGTCACGCTTATTATTTTAACACACACTGTAAAAAAAATCTGTAAAATTTACAGTAAAAAAACGGCAGCTGTGCTTGCCAGAATTCAACCGCAAAAATACTGCAACAATGTTTATATTTTTACAGTTTAAGTTAAATTTACAGTTGATAACTTAAATTTTTATTAACTGATATAATGTAAGAAGGTGTAGACGGTGCTCAGTGTCATTCACACAAACACTAAACACCATCGTGGTGAGACTCATTAAACTGAAAATGCAATAAACATTAATTTAGCAACATTACATGTACTGTAACTTACAACCCTAATAAACATAACTGATTAGAAAAACTAAGATGAAACAGTGATTTCAAAATAAAAACAGCAAATTCAAACAAAATTTGAAATGCATGCAAGGAAATCTGGGAATGTCAGTTTAAGTTTTTTCCCCTGTAAATTTTACATGAATTTACCATAAAACATTTAACAGGTTTTAACCATAGCATTTTCACAGTTTTTTACTGTTAAAATTATGGTCTTTTTTGTTAAAGAGAAGAGGAATTTATTTTTTCATTGATATCTCACATGTTTTAGAATTAGATATCGATACTTTCTATCCCTAAACCTGAACTTAATCCTCCCACAAAGCTGTTGGTATTTTTACATTTTTATTTTAAACCAAGGTACACACACTTTCAGATGAGGTTGCTGATGCAGACTGAGCTGAAGGCCAGTGGCCCGGAGGAGACTTGGTCATCACTGGACTTCTCTTGACTTATCTGAGTCATTAAAGTTCAAATGAGATACATAACAAAGACCTGTCATTGTATAAACATTGGTGCTAGCCTTCAGCTAACTGCATAAAGACAGATATGTGCCTAATGCCTGTGACATAAGACGAGAGTATACAGGCACACACTAAATGCACTTACAAAATTTAAATATTGTAATACTATTGAAGCTGGAATATATGTAGAGGTCAGCCGGGTACACATGAAAACTGTGATATAAATGCCATCAAGTCAATATTGTTTCTTTCTTTAAGTTCAGCACAGCTTAGTTAGGCAGGCTGTCCCCTCCAGCCGTCCGTCCTGACGGTCCTGTCTCTGTGCCACCATGCCCTCATGTCACAACACATTTAGGCATCAGTTCTGTGTGAGATGGGGGTGTGTATGTGTGTGTGTGAGGGCAATGAAGACACAGACGGATGCAATGGCCGGGTGGCAATGGGCATGTGTGTGTGTTTGTGCCACCGCTGTGGCCCTGCCTCTCTGTGGCTACCCTTCTCCACAGTGAGCAGCCCTCCAGCCATGGATTTGATCTTTGCAAAGGCTAACATCTGTCGGCTGTCATTTTAGAGAGATTGATGACATGCTGGGGAATGGAATAGAGGGAGGGAAGGATGGATGGGGAAGAAGGAGGAGAGAGGGGTGAAGGGGTTGAGAGAGAAGGGCTAGAGGGATAAATGGCGACTGTGCAAGTTTAGGCCTAATGGTAATAGCAGGGTCTCCTTTTGTGGATGAGCCACAGAAAGAAAGTGCAACAAATTAAAGGACTGCAAACTCAGTAATATCATTACAAAACAATATAATTACAGTGTAATGTACAGTGCTGGATGCTATGTGGTTTCTTAAAATGTACAAGCTAGTAGCAAAATAGCAAAAAGTACTGAAATTCACTTCACTTTCACTTGATGATATTACATGTAACCAGCCATGTTCTGTCAGTTTACAATCAATATTATAAGATAAGTGATGTCCGATTCAAGAATGATTCACACTTTTTTGTTTATTAGTTTTTTTACTGCAATGAAATTGAATGTAAAAGTTTTCACAATGGTAATCACGAAGGTAGCATATATTATGCATTAAATCAATGTCTTTTATTTTCTTTAACGCTAATCAGGTGTTGTAGTTGACACTAGCTCACTTAAGCCTAAATTAGGACTGAGATTAGAAGACAATTGGCTTTGAATCAAGATGATTTCTTTTATTATTGTACAGCACTTTGGTCAGCGTTCTGATTTTTAAAAGTGCTTTATAAATGAATAAATGAAATAAGACCAGAACAGTTCACATTCAGTGTCCAGAACAAGACACAGACCATTCAAATATGATCCTGGAGTCAGATTTGAGGACTTGTTTTAGTCATGTTCTGGACTCAGAGGCATGTATACACAGTCTTAACCTGGAGTCAACCTTCTGGTCCCAGGCTTGACTCAAATGAGAGAGAGAAAGAAAGATATTACATGACATACAGTGTAATTTAAGTAGCATTACTCCAAGTCTTCCTAGGATGAATGGATTATATGGATGTCAGTACATGAATTTTTATAAATAATTCACGATAATACGAGTGTGCAAGTGTGTGTGTGTGCGCGTACAGGGAGCTAAAATGGACTCTGACCCTTTGCACATGTTAATTCACCATCAGCCTCGGCTAACGAGGCAGATCCCTTACTACTTTGTGTCTTTTGTTTACGAGTTAATGGAATTGGGGTCAAGAGGATATGTGTAAAATTCAGTATATCTGGGCTCTTCACATTTATAAAGCAGGTAATTGTTTAAAACACCCAGGCTTTCTGTCTACAGTTCACTAATGGAAAGCTGATATGTTTTTATGTATGATATAATGAAAGCATTTTAATCATGTTTGTCAGGAATAAGAATGCCAAAACAGCTCAGCTACATCTTACATTTCTAGATAGGCATTAGCAAAATAATTAAACATGAAATCTAAATGAATTAGCTTCTCTTTAGTACTACTAGGCTTTAAAGGCCACCTATTATGCCCCTTTTTACAATATATCATATAAGTCGCAATGGTTCCCAGAATGTGTCTTTGAAGTTTCGGCTCAAAATACCCTACAGATCATTTTTTAATATTATTTTGAAAATGCCTATTTTGACATGCATGCATGTTTAAATGCAAATGACAAATGACAATGCTTTTCCCCACCCCCTTTTCCAGAAAAGGGCTATGCCTTTATAGTTTGTACCTCATGTTATCCACCAAAACAAAACATCTGGTTTTGATTATCATGTCTATCAAGTTGAAATCATGCGTTTTAAAGCCATATAGTTTGTATACTAATAAACGGTGCACACATGCACACATGTGAGGACTAGTTCTCTTTCATGTTTTATTGCACTTAGACTGTTAAATAAAAAAAAAGTTATAAACAAACAAAAACACAGCCGGTTATTTGTGTGAAGGTAAACAACTCGGAAAGAAATTGCATGCTTATACAGTATTAGATCTGTGTATTAAGTGACAGCAGCATCATATTCAGTACCTATACTGCTGTCTAAAAACAGAATAGAAAAATGAAAATCACTCCCTGTTCTTGAATAAATAATTTCTAATCGGCAAAATAAAAATGCTGTACAACTTTGAAAACCCATAAGCCATGAATGTCTCTATCTACTCCTCTATAAAGCATGAAGAATACCAAGGCCATGGCCAGAAAGGAAGGAAAAATAACACTTAAAAACAACAAAAAATACAACTCTTTTCTCAACAATAACATACAGTTATTAATACTTCATCAAAAACCCAACAATTCTTTTGTCTGCTTTTCTATACACTGCCAGTTTTACAACCACAATTCATTCACAAACAGTCAAATGATCAGAATTTATTTTGAGCCACAATTGCCACCAAAAACAACATAATTTTGACAAATATATATTGCATGAATCAGTTAAAACTACATCACAATTTAATGTCCACTGACACATTTGCACCATAATTTGTCTTGCATTTTGACACAAAGCTACACAATATTAAAAGTGCCATTCTCTGATTTTCATTCAACATGGGAATAATGGAGTAGAAGAGAATGCACCCTTGTTTTCCTTGTATATAAAGAGAGAGAGAGAGTGAAAAAATTGCAAAAGGATGTTATGCAAATGTGCTTTATAAGTCGAGCGTAGCATCTTGTCATGACACTGTCTATATTTAAAGCAGGTCACCTTAAACCCACCCCTGGTGCCTCATGACAGTGACATCTGGATGCAGAGCGCGCACACACGCACACACACACACACACACACACAAAACCACCTCTGCTGTCGCCGGTTGAATCGGAGAGTGTTTATGCAGATGATAATGCACACCGCAGCTAATACACCATCATTCCGATGCAGAAAACAGAGATCCAGTCCCACAATAGGCCACTACAGAGGCTTTCCATCCTGCAACACACACCCTACTAGACTTCAGCATGTTTAACATTTTACATGGTAAAGATTGTGATTATGCATGCATATCAGTATCTGTTCAGGGCTGCGTGTGTATGAAAGCAAGAGCAGCAGAGAGAAAGAGAGGGAGGAAAATAAAAAAGGACAGGTTGTGGGTGAGGGATAAGATGACTGACCACAGCCTGCTCCCTCCCCCTTCACCAGCAAGGCCGAATTTCAATAATTTCATCAGTTCATTTGCCTCTTAGAAATGCCAGAAGCCTTTTTCCATCTCCTTCCTGCGTTCTCACTCTCTCGCCTTGACCTAGATTCGTGCGGGGAAAGTGACATGTCTGCCTGACCAGAGAGCGGCCGGCCGCGCTCCGCAGCTCAAGTGCCTATAAAAAATGACTCCCTATCTCCAAATAAGAATAATGAAAAGCAGTGCCATGACAGATTGGACATAGATGAGATTGCTGCTGTGACTATATGCATGCGTCGCTTGCCAGCTTTGCATCTGAAATGGAAAAAGGGTGGGTGGTGGGTGTCAGGCTGTCGCTTCTGACGTTAAAGGGACATGGTCCCTCAACCTTTCACTCAGAGCGTATACACACACACTCGCAACTCACAAGATTGGTTGGCCTCTGACCATATCTTCTTTTCACACATGGTAAGACCACAGCCCTCCACGCATGCTACCTCTGTCAAATAAAACACATTCCTGCACAGCATTACAGGAGCGGCGAGGACGTCATGTGAGGTACATATAGGAAATGTGCTAAAATCAAACTCGTTAAATAATTCTGCAAAGCGGGCCGAATTCTTGTCAGGGCACTTTGTAGAGATAAGTAAATCAATTAGAAGTGCTGAGAGCCAGCCATTACAGACAGGAGGTTCAGCGGCGGCAGCAGCCAAGATGGCGGGTGGTGTGGCATGATGCCAATGGGCACATGCAGACACCTGTTACTGTCTGTGCGCGTGTGAGTGTAGGGGAAATGATATTTCAACACCTACAGTGTGTTTCCTGTATGTCGCTATACCCCTTGCTCCAATTATGGAAATTGATCCAATTAATAGCAAATTACGATCAAAATAATTCTCACAAGTTAAACTTCATATCTCACAATGTGACTTTATTTCTTATTTAAAACTTTATCTGCACAGCTACATTTTATGTTTTTACTCTGTGGGAAAAATGGCTTACATAAGAGACAGATTTTTTTACTATTTGATTAGCTGCTCAGGTAAAATAATGTACAACATCTTTTCTTTTCTTTTTTTTAATAAATACTTTTAGAATAGTGACAGTAAACACATTTATAATAATTTCTAATTCAAATAAATGCTGCTCTTGAACTTCCATCTAAATACCCCTTAAAATAAATCATTGTTTCCATAAAAAGATTAAGCATCACATCTCTTTTTTTAACAATAATAAAAAAAAAAAATAAGTAGAAATGTTTCAGTGTATTAGAATGATTTCTGATGGATCATGTGACATTGAAGACTGGAATAAAATGGCTGCAGTAAATTATTTTGTGATGCCATAAGAATAAATTACATTTTGAAATATATTAAGAAAGCATTTATTTAAAATTGCTAAATTTTATCCCAATATTGCTCTTTTATTCTATATAGGAAATCAAAATAAAATAATGCAGCCTTAGGGTCCTAGCACACTGAGTCTGAAATGTTTGAATGCATTTTTTCATATCCATTTCTATCAAAATGCTTGCTACGGATGTGAAAATGAAGAAAATCTCACTAGGTCAGTTTTGTATAGAGTATATGTATAGAGAGAGTATATATATACAGTATATATATATATATATATATATATATCTAAACCACTCACACAGCACAACATCGCAGGACAAAATGTGCACAGTGGCACAGCTTCCTGCCATCTTGAGGGTATCTGACTACAGTCTAAACCAGTCTAATGATGAGACGATGCCACGTCAGATGCCATTGGATTTTTCACACCAAAGGACCGTTGACTGATGGGAGCTGATGTTGTTATGTTGAGCCATGGGCATCAGAGAGGGAAGAAAGGTCACTTGTGATTGTCTGTGACCCAATAAGGAGGCTTTTCACCCTCCAAAGGCTTCACTGATGTGACATTTGGCAGATATGTCCAAACAGGCATATGCACAGACACAAACACTTTGACAGCGTTCACAGTGACCCTTTAAGCTAGACTGGACATAATTAAGATCAGGCCTTGCTCATGTAAATAAAACGAAACGAAACGAAACGAAACGAAACGAAACGAAACGAAACAAAACAAAACAAAACAAAACAAAACAAAACAAAACAAAACAAAACAAAACAAAACAAAACAAAACAAAACAAAACGAAACGAAACAAAACAAAACAAAACAAAACAAAACAAAACAAAACAAAACAAAAAACAAAACAAAACAAAACAAAACAAAACAAAACAAAACCTTTCAAAGAGACACGTTTTTTCAAAATACATAAGCAACATGAGGCCCCATAGGACCCCATTGACTTACATTGTTTCAAAACAACAACAACAAAACCTTAAAGAGAGCCTTTTATCATGTTTGGAACAGAATTGACTTAATTTTCGAGTGAACTATCCCTTTAACCCCTTGGGGTCGGCAAACGCATACAGTGTATGTGTTCTCCTTCTCCTGATGACGCCGACAAGAAATTAAGATACAATTCTGGGCAAAAGAGGGAATGTGGCTTGGGTACAATATCTCTACCACAAGTATTTATTTTTCAAAACTCAAAATTTGGCATTTTACAATATATAGATACTTCTCTGAAAGCATGTCAGCTAATGATGAAAACAACCAGGAAAAAAAAAAAAAAACATCCCGGAAAGTACTCCATGCATGTGCCCTGACTCATCCACAATCCTTTGCTCAGGAGGGGCTGAGACTGTTGCGGGGGGATGATGTGGACAGGTTGGCACCAGAAGCATGTCGCGGTTAAGCAGAAATTAAGCTGACATGACCCTGCATAGAGCAGGTAAACAGAAAGCCTGCTTTGCCTGAGGTTACCATATGGCAGCAACACCAGCAAAGCGACCTGGTGGCTTTAGCTTTGCTTGCAGGGGATGTTTTGCTACCTGCTGTCCTTTTTGTTCGGTTTTGCTTTCGTTGCCGTCTCTCAAACTGTGACAGGCCCTGGCTAAGAGCAATGGGATGTCAGGTTTGGGAAGGGAAAAAAACGGAAAACAGCTACACGCTTTGCGCACATATACCAGAGCAAGTGAAAAGAAGAAAAGAGAAACAGAGGTGGGAAGAGAGCAAGAGAGAGGGAGCCTTCGCTGTGGGTTGCCAGCCATATGGTGTTGGGTTTGTATGCAGGGCTCCTTAAGTGAAATTTCTGGAATGACCCGAGGCGATGAGCAGAGCAGTCTCCGCACAGGGAGACCGGCCTCACTCTAAAACCGTTTCTGCAAATTATTGATGAATTGATGCTTAAACGGCATGGCAGTGATACCTGCACCCACTCCTGATGGTGACTCAGCCCGAAAAGCAGGTTTTCGCTAGGAAAAAAAGTGTGTATATTTGCATACGCTTGACTGGTCTCTGTAGTTTTGACATGACCATGTACAAAAATGGAAACCTGAAGCAGTTCGGTGTGCATTGATTTTTAGGAAATTAACATAGATATTCATAAAAATCTCTGCCCCCAGCTTCCATGAGTTCTGAAGGGGGGCGTTGTTGATGAGACATGTGTTGTGATGCCTCGAAGACATGCATAAATTATGAGATGGTGAGGGCCCCTGAATAAGAGAAAATGTTAATTATCAAGATTGTCATTGCCCCCCTTTTCTTTTAAACCCCCACTTTTCTTTTCTCTTCTCTCTCTCTCTCTTTTTTGGTTTTGTTAATTAGCCTTATTACAATTCTAATTGGTTGAGTTTTACCCATCTTAGTCGATGACAGCATTATGAAGCTATTAAAACAGATCCTCAGTGGGGTGAAAAGTCTAATCAACCAATCACCTCTGATACCCAAGAAATGAGCCTTGGAATATTATCATTTTGATCCTTTGTCCTTGTAAAGTGTGCTTACTTCTTTTATAATAATGTCGCATCTTTTTTTCGTTTAAATATGGCAGTTTAATCCCATCGCTTGTCTGAATGGAGTTTTACTAGAACGCTATCCAAAAACAACCGTTTTGGTTTTTTAGATACAATAATTAATTTAGCATTAACTGAAGAGCATGTTTTTGATGCTATACTGATGTGTAAACAAAAGACAGCGAGAGAGAGAGAGAGAGAGAGAGAGA